>JACGDI010005285.1:36438-113018 GCA_014898725.1 Jacaranda copaia | reverse complement strand
AAATCTTCCACTAAATGGAGTAATTTCTTTCTATAGTCATTCCAACTTGCAGGATGTTTGGCAATAATTGCCCCTACTTGTACTGCTTTAGGAATTTCAATTGTCAAATCTTTAAGTTTAGACACATATATTTGCATTTCATGTACTTGATCCATAATTGGAAGATTACCACGCATAATAAACTCAAAATATTTCATAATTAAGAACTTATCTATGCCTTGCTTTTTGTTGTTGTACTTGTTCTCCAAAGCACTCCAGATTTCTAGTGGTGATTTGAGTGAAGCATACAGATCAAACAAGCGATCAGATAGTGAGTTTAGGATGTGTCCACAACATAGCACTTCATCTTCCTCTCTTTTAGCACGAACAGTCTTGACAACATCTGAGTCATCATCCCTTGGTGGTACAGCAAGCTAATTCGGGTCTAGTACATAGGCAACCCTCAAAGTAGTAAGCAGGAACATCATCTTGTCCTTCCA
Organism: Jacaranda copaia; assembly: GCA_014898725.1. Taxonomy (NCBI): domain Eukaryota; kingdom Viridiplantae; phylum Streptophyta; class Magnoliopsida; order Lamiales; family Bignoniaceae; genus Jacaranda; species Jacaranda copaia. Next base: position 112,539 of record JACGDI010005285.1, on the reverse strand, counting down.
GCGGGGATAATTTGTCCCATCAAAACAGTTCAGCTTAACAAAATCCTGATTCATCATCTTTATTCCAGAATTTGAGCCAGACTCCATTGCTTAATAATCACTTTAAGATTGTTAGGAAAATTGATAGAACTGACTAAATAATTATGTGGCCTAAGGCGTGAACTCACTTTCCTTAAAGTGATTATTGCCCCCCACTATGTGTTTGCTACCGGGTTAAAATGGCAATTCACTTCTAGGATACAACAAAACCACCCGAAATCTGTGAATAGCAACTTCGAAGATTTTTCTCAAGATCTTTTAGAAAGCCTTTGAGTATACGAGAAAATTTTAATAGAAAAGAAAGGAAGACTTATTTTCTGGAAAAAAAAAAATCTATATCTTTTGGCACTTCTCCTGAGTTATATTTATATTAGTAGAAGACATCCTTTCTGGAGTATCATAATAATTTCCAATAGTTGTATCATATGAATCTTAACTATTTCTTGAAATGATACAACCTTTTAACATGAGCTTTGAAACATTGCAATTCTTCAGAAGGATACATCTCCAGAAGAGGATAAAATTATTTTCTTACTAGAAATAAATATTTTACAAAAGAAAATAATATTTTCTTAAACACACGTCGCACGTGCCACGTGTCCAAGTGTCAAGTGCCAAATGCATTAATTTAAATATATAACAATATGCTTTTGGCTTCCCTCTATATTTTCCCTCCAAGTTTTAATTCAAACTATTAAGTGTGTTATTTTTTATATAATAGATGAAATCTTCTTATTTTTTTAATGTGGGACAAACACACTTACACTCAAACTCAAATTCCAAGCTATAATATATATATATATATATATATATATTATAACATATGCAATATATGTTGATTATTAATGTATGTTTACCTTATTTGTAGTTGAAAAATAGCAAATGATTATTCTATAACATCCTTTTTTCTTCAGTAATTTGTATAATTATATCTTTGAAACAACTAATCACGCTCTTTTTATAGTTGTTTGATGAAAATCATTAGAAATGAAAAATAGAAATTTGCTCCATGCTAATATGAGCCGGAGTTCTAAAGGGTGATCGCAGATAAATTGTTTCTTCTATTTTTTTTGGCTAATTGTAATCAAATCATATAGTGTGTTTATGCATATAAAGAAAGAATAGCTAAATTCATAAAAATTAAATGTGCACTAGAAAAATTGCAACACGCTATCGGGACAGTCTTCCATGAGAAAGTTAAAGTAAAAGAATCATTTAAACGAAATCAGAAAACGAATTATTATTTCAAAACAATGTCGATAGAGACCTGATTCTAGCAGTTGTGGGACCGGCATATTATCACAATTTTACCATCAAACCATATTTTGGAATGATCTTTAAAAAATTATACAACTTTGATGTATTTCAAATATGGAAAGAAATGAAACAAGTCGAGGATTGATTGGATAAAACTTTTCTTCATAGCTTACCTGGAGATTAGTTACTTGATTTTAACTTCGCAAATAATTTTTAGTATTTACTCTTTTATCATTTTCTTACCAAAATATCAATTCTTATTTCCTTTTCCTTTTCCAAAAAAGAGACTGAAGAAAAACTAATAGAGATTGATCAATTTAGCTCTGGTTAGTAAAAAATGCATCTTTTATCACATAATTTTTTTTTCTCTTTTTCATATATAATGCAGATTCTTTCTTGACTTTTTTAAATTCCACTGTGTTGAATTCTTTTTCTGAGAAACTATTGAAGATACAAAAGAATATCCAGGTAGATAAAATACTCGTTTTCCTTTGTATTATGCACTTGAATTTTCTAAAAAGTTTAATTTATTTTATAATGAATAATTTGTTTTTCTTATTTACTATCTTTTTCAAGGATGAGTTTGTATTCGCTACATCACCATCATAACTATCATGTGGTAATCAATATTGTTATGCTACTATAATTTTTGTACATAGCGTAAAAGTAATGTTGCTTATTGTTACACCACTTTGTTTTCTTTATATAGGATTTGCCACTTCCTTTTAACAGCATTTCTACCATATTATGTGGATACTAAAATATGTATACGATGTGGTAATAGAGCATGGCCAACATAATTAGCAGCAGGAAGAATACTAAGTGGATGGAATGACGTTGTCAAGGCACACAAATTAAAACCTGGCTTTCAAATCTTTCTGCAACATGCAAGGAAGAGCATAGTAGATGCTAGAATCTTTGTTCAAAATGGAAAAGAAATGAAGTGCCCTTAAACAGCTATTAGTTGCCGGACGACTTTGAATCAGGCAATTGAAGATGCCCAACTCAAGCATACAGGTCATTTTTCTATTAGTGTGAACTAAATAAACCTTTTTTACAGATTACATTACCACAAAAAAGAGTATTTGTCTTGTACATGTCTAATCCAACACGAAGGTGTTTGGCGCAAGCAAGCAAAGAAGTGCAATTGACTTTTATACGATGTACTATACTGTAAATAGCTGGAACAAGGTACGTATTGTTGCATTAACTATTATAACTAGAAGTATATTTGTATTTTTCTCAAAATTACTGAAAACAAGAATCAACTATTCAACTTTGAGGTGCCTACTTAAGAGAAAAGCAACTATATCTAGATGAGCTATCAAGCAACCTTGAGATCAATTGTAGCTCAAAACAAGAAATTGTTTCTGTTGAGATTCTATAAGATGAGGTGGTCAAAGTTTGATTTCATTTCTGATGAAGTTCATAAGAAAACAGCAAAGAAAATCTTTAGGTTGAAATTGGATTTCGAACTTATACTATTCATATGCCCGATCCAAAGGGACAAAAATGAATCATAACTTTTCTATTGTTGTTCCTTGGGATATATTTCAGGATATGTATTTATAATTGTAACACTCTTGAAATTCGGAATTTTGAAAAATAAGAATTTGCTTCCAATGGTGGAGGCATAAGGTATATAAGATATTTTTCATTTCTCTTCCTCAATCTTGGGTGTCCATAGACTTTGAGAGATGAATGCCATGTCCCATGAGAAGGAATCCTCTATTAGATTTTTCCATACTAAACCTCTTTAGTATTTTGTTCAATGTATAAGATTTAGGAAAGCCCTAGCATCCTCCCTAATCTATCTCTATAGATATGTATTCCCAATACACAGGATGTATTTCCCAAGTCCTTCATGGAGAATTGTGTAGAGAACCACTCTTTAGCACACTCTAACATTCCTATCTCATTCCAAATAAGAAGAATGTCATTGACGTAAAGCACAATAAACAGTACACTACTCCTACTAGCCTCTTGCACATACATGGTTTATACATATTTTTGACAAAGCCAAATGATTTGACTTTCTAATCAAAACATATGTTCCAAGTTCGAGATGCCTATTTGAGTCCATAAATAGACCTCTGGAGTCTGCAAACATGTTACTTACTACCCTTGGATGTAAAACCTTGTGGTTGCTACATATGAATCCTTTTTTTAATGTCTCCATTAAGGAAAGTAGTTTTTACATTCATTTGACGTGCCTTATAGTCATAATATGCGGCTGTGGCAAGTAAAATCTGAATAGACTTAAGCATAGCGACTGGTGAAAATGTTTCCTCGAAATCAATACCGAATCTTTGAGTGTAACCTTTTACCACTAGTCGCACATTAAAAGTCACCACTTTTCCATCTACCCCAAGCTTTCACTTATAGATCCACTTGCAATCAATCAGAAATTATTCTCTTTGGTGGATCTACCAAAGTCCATACTTTATTTGAATATATAGAGTCCATTTTAGATCTCATGGCTTTAAGCCAACATCCCAAATCTATGTCAATATAGCTTCCTCATAGGTCTTTGAATCTGTATCCGATTAACTCATCTCATGAAGAAATCCAAACTTTTTGGGTTACTTCTTGATCCAGTCTAACCTTGTCAAAGGTTGTGTATGAGGCTCTTTGATATTTATTTGTTTCTACCACTTGTGGGATTTATTGATCTTCTTGAACTTTACCAAGTTTAATTACAACAACTCTTCTATCTTATAGAAATTTCTTTTCCAAAAAGTGGGCATTCCTTGAAACAAACACTTTTTGTTCTGAGGGATTATAAAAGTAATAACCTATAGATTCTCTAAGATATCCCACAAACTTGCACAAGGTGGATCTACTATCCAACTTATATCCCACTGTCCTTCTCACGTAGGCGGGAGATCCCCAAACCTTGAGATATTGGTAAGAGGGTGCTTTACCACGCCATATCTCATACGGTGCCTTTGGCACTGAGTTTGAAGATACTACTCTTAGTAACTTCGCTGCTATCATTAAGGTGTATCCTCATAAGAATACAGGCATATCAAAGAAGCTCATTATAGATCGTACCATGTCCAACAAGGTATGGTGTCTTCTCTCAACTAATCCATTGTGTTGGGGTGTGCCAAGTGGAGTCTATTAAGAGAGAATTCCATTCTCCTTTAGATAATCCAAGAATATGGCACTTAAGTATTTTTTTTCTCTCGATCCAATTGAAGGGCTTTAATACTACCCTTTTTTGCTTTTCTACTTCATTATTATACTCTTTGAACTTTTCAAAGGCCTCAGACTTGTACTTCATAAGATACATTTGTCCAAACTGACTATTACCATCGGTGAAGGCAATGAAGTAAGAATAACCTCCTCTTCTACTAACTCTTAATGGACCACAAACATCTATATAGATCAAATCTAAAGGATTTGTGGAGCACTCCGTTTGTCCCACAAATGGAGCCTTGGTCATTTTTCCCTTCAAACTGGATCACAAGTAGAAGGATCCTTAATGCCACTAACATTTAGTGCTTTGAGAGCTTTCATCTTGTTCATCTTATTTTTGGAGATGTGCCCAAGTCTTATATGCCACATCATAGCATTATCTAGGATATCTAATTTCTTACTTAGTTGAAAGTGCATTAGTATGGTTAAGAATCCAATATGTACAATCCTTTATTAGGTGTACTATGAGTAATTAAAGAACCCATTCTTTAATGCCTTCAATCTCCCAATTGATATAGAAGAATCAAATCCTTTGCTATCTAAAATAGGAATTGAAATAATGTTCTCAACAATATATGATACATTATAACAAAGGTCCAATACAAGTATGAAGTTCTCTAAGTCTAAATAATTAATACTTATTGATAAATATTTTCTTCCAAATAATACATCATCCACTAATGTTAAATTTACAAAAATATAAATTTCAAAATAAATCCCCAATTAAATTAATTAGACATCATTTTATTATAACCATATATCAATCATTACACATACATACACACACGCATATATATATATACACATACACACACTCACACACATATATATGCACACACATTATCAAACTATAAATATACGTACATACATCTAATAAAAAAAATCACTTTCACCTTACAAATTTAATAAAAAAGCAATTGATTTAATATTATAATAAAGTTAATTTGTTTCCTCCCAAAACACAAAAAAACAAACAACTCATTCTCAAATTATTTTCCCTATTTTCCCAAAACAAAAAGAAATGCTTGACATTTTCTCCAATCTTTCTCCTAAAAATCCATTCTCCCAAAATATTTTTCAAAAAATACCTAAAACACAAAAAAATAGAGCCATAGAAGATGCACTTGTTCTTCACAACAATAAGGAAATCAATCATGTTTTGGATCTCAGAAACCTCCATGCTGAATTAACTCATCCCCAATCTCAACCCCGTATGACCCACTATGTGGTAGGAGAAAAATCAAAGTGTAAGGACCTAAACACAAGATTACTATGGATCTTCAGGTCCAAGGACTAATTATATGCAATGTTTTAAGCTTGAGAACTTGCCACAACAGCTATCTAGTAGATTCTCTTTGCATCAATAAACTTGTTCTCTAACAAGCACCACTAACATGCATCAACGTCTTACGTATATTGCCCATAAAACGGAACAACATCCAACCCCTTAGAATATGCATCGTGAGTGCAAGTCTATACAAATCTTAAATATTCCGTTTCATAAGATTCTATGACTTGAAATGCTTTAAAATCATGACCATAGAGACTTGTTTCATAATCACCATCGTATGCGTGACCAAATCCCGTAGTCTTGTGTGATTTAAGGGTTTCAACCAGATGCAAGTGAAATATAAAACGCATGAGATGAAGGTGGCCATTTAGTAAAAATATCTTTCAATCAAGATTGTTTCACAATTGAAGTAGTTTTACAGATCAATCAAATTGATTTACGGGATACTATTCCAACATCAAAAACTCGGTTCTTCTAGGCTTATGCAAACTTCTTTTGAAAATTTTGAGATTGCTAGTGCCGCTGTAGGACATTGAGCTAGATACTGAAGGCGACGGAAATGCAAACTTAAGAAGAGCTGGATACTGAGGGCACCTCCTTCAAGGCCATTGAGTTGGATACTGAGGGCGATGGAAGTGAGATACAATCTGCTCTGACTGAGTGGACCAGACAACGTGACTGTGCCAAATGTGTTCATTGGTGGGAAGCACATTGGTGGATGTGATGCAACAACTGCAATGCACAAGGATGTGGATGTTCCATTACTAACCGAAGCTGGAGCAATTGCCAAAACTTCTGCTTAGAGTGATCAACATTGCTGCTTTGCTCAATAAGTATGGATGTTATGCTAATAAAGTCTTGGTAATTTTGTGTTGCCAGGGTTGTTATATCTGTGCGATTGGCCTGGCACGTGTTGAGCATTCTGAATGCAATTGTGTCTAATGTGAACGGTATATGTGGATTTGATTTTTCTTCCAAAGAAAAAAAATCCAAGACAAGAGTTTTTCCTTGTATTATTGCCTGTGCTTTGTTCTAACAATTTGAAATGTCTAGAAATCTAACCAAACCAAGAATAAGCGAGGAGAGAGCACATAATCCTTTGGTAACTATTCCCCTTCAAAAACAAGACATAACTGAAAGAAGAAAGTCAGAGATGCCATATATATATATATATATATCCATGTTATTATTTTGGTGGAAGAGTACATTTCCCCCATATGATTGATATAACAATTGGGTAAAAAAATCTCGGTTAACAAGAATTCTTCGTTAATATGAATCATGGAGCCAAAAACGATTAAGAAAAAAAAGAATGGTTACAAGATGGAGATTTTTGGGAGAAATAGAGAAGGAATATAGATTAATTTTCCAAAGATTGTACATCCAATAAACACTCTTTTTCATGTTGAATTTGGTTCAAATGGGTGTTTTATGCTGTTGAACTTGTTGAAGTAGTAGGGCGAGCTTCTGTATCTGTCGATGTCTGAAGAGGAGCAGGTGCATCTGCTATCAAATAATATTAAAACATAGGATTAATTAAAATCAATCATAAGTTGTCAACATAAATATGGCGGTGATAATAATAATCATAATAACATTTTATTTTATAAGATAATTAAGTCGGGTCAAACTTTATGAATTATGAGAAATGAAAACAACAACGAGAAGAGGAGATGTTGCCCAAATTTGTCTGAAATGCACATGGTGTCACCATAAAGTTTACTGGCATGCCTATCTGGCATAAATTCCCATTTGACCCATTTGATGGGCCTAGCACAAACTGTACAGCTCATGTCACGTGCTCAGACTTTCAATATCAGTCCTCCAACTCCACATGCTTCTTATACTTCGGTAGTCCACATTTCATGCATACAACATATTTGTCAGGTTGCTATAGATTGACCACTTAATAACATTCATAGGCTTATGAACTTCTATTAGGGCCAATATTATGTAATTAGTTGGCTAACTCCTAATTGATCTTCATTAATCAGGGAGAACTAACATGGCCCACAATTTATTTTTCTTAGTTATTTTATTAAAAGAAAAATTTCAATCATAACCCTACAATTAACCAATGTCTTAAAATCATAACAAATAATATCTCGTATTATTCTATATTAAAAAAAAAATCGAAAGATTTTGAGATAGTTGATAAGTTCCCCCTTCTCTAACTCATTGTGAAGCTTACATATGCAAGTCTAACACACGTTGATTTTAATAATATGTATGGGAAGATTAGATATTATCAGGACCAAAATTTTTAACATGAATTTAATGTAAAAGTTTGTAATAACAAGTTGAGCAAAATTAAATAAATAATTAGAAAATAGAGTTACCCGTGGAGGTTGCAAAGGAAAGCCTTGGCTGTTGTAGTAAAGGAAGTGGATGGGGAGGAGGAGGATAGGTGGAAGAGGAGCCGTCCACCTGCGTAGGATAGTAAAGATAAGATGGTCCATGGAAACGTTGCGCCGGGGGTATGGAAAATGTTCCCCTTGGTGCTTGTATGGAATATCCATAGTAATATGGAGTGGCCATGGCCGAAGATGAAGCCCCATATACCTGATTATAATACTGTGCTTGCTGGACATGTGGGCTGTACATTGTCTGTTCAAGATATCAAAATAAAAATTTATCTTTTAAAAGAAAAAGGGAGAGAGAGAGAGAGATTGGCTCTTTATTTGGAAAATTTTCATTTCTAGAGTATGTGAAATTTGAATTAACTAGAAAATTTCGATATTTATCCAATGTAGTCACACTTAAAATCATTGAAACAGTGTTGTTATGTGTGTAATGTTATCAACTTAAAAAATAATATCAAATAATTTCATATCTGATGAATTAAAAGTTTATCACAATCATACAAAAAATAGCTCGAAATAAGAGTTCAATAATTTAAAACTTGTTGTAATGTACAATTGAGAAAACAAGTTAGCATTATAAAATTAAAATTTTTAGCCTCAAATCTATCAATTAATTAAATCGAGTAACCTTTGGTTCAATGGTATAAGTGTCACACATAAAATGTAAAGCCAGGGTTTGAACCCAACAAATCTCTAATTTACATGTTAAAACAAAAAAACAAAAAGTTCATCATTCAATTAACACTTAATTACAAATTTAGGTAGTACGACCAAATTAACTTGTGAACAAAGAGGTTAAGGGCAAGAGTGGGACTAACCTGGTGGTAGCCATAGTCAGGGGGGTAAGTTGCGTACCTGAAAATCATTAAGATGCATCAATATAAATTAGCAAAAACAGAAACAGAAACAAGAAGAATACGTAAATAAATTAAAAGACATACTTTCTTTCCTTTATTTCAATATATATGAATATATATATTTGACCATCATTAATATTATTAATAAGCGTATAATTAATATTTGGCGGGTGATTGATAATACCAAATTATATGCTGTCATAAGAGTTATTGTGAAATGTGGGTCGTCATGATAAAAGTTGATTAGGCACCTCTCCTTGGTGGAGGGATTGGTTGTGGAGTTAGCCTGAGGTGGAGGTCAATGATTAATACCATTACTACATAGTAAAAGAATTACGACTTACAAACAACCAACTGCCAACACATGTGGCATAATTTTTTTACTTTTCACCGTCTGTATTTTTTACTTAATATAAACATATTTTGAATATACTTAGTATTGATAAATATTTTACCCAAAAAAAAGAATATATTGATAAATAATTACATTTCAATAAAGTATTTTATCTGATGATATTCTTTCTTTTTTCAATTAATGTATTTCCTTTAAAAGTATATTTGTAACTTTGTACTGTCAAAATAAATCTAGTTTTCCCCATGTAGGTTTTATTTTAAAGCTAATAACTAATTACTTAGATAAAAGCGTTATACAGAAAAAAGAAAGAAAAAGAAATTAGAGAAAACTACTGTTTCATAGTTTTATTATCACCAAAAATGTATTTAATCACCTCTCTTTTATTTGCTTAATTTGCTCATCCTTTTTCCATATATCTTTATTCATTAATATAATAGGAGGTCAATAAAGCATTCAACCTCTCTGCAGCTGACAATTTTTACTCATTTATATCATCAATTAATTTATTTATTGTGCATCTGCCAGTAACTACTGCATTGAATAGGATTCAAGAATTTTCTTTTTCACTTTTATTTTTTTTTCATTCCCCCTTTTTCTAAAATTAAATACCAAAAAGAAAAAGTGAAAAAATGGGACAACATCTATACATAAGTACTTATACCCCACTCCATGCCTGCCATATATTTTCTTGTATAAATGTCCCATGGCCCATGTTATACAGAACAACATGGACATGGACAACCAACAATGGCTTTGAAAAGCAAATGCAACATACATACCCATAAGGTGGATAAATGACCGGAGGAGGAGGCGGCAGCGGCGGTGGAGGTAAAGATAGATAAGACGGTGATGGCGGTCCGCCTTGTGGCGTTCCAACTCCTTGATATAAGTTCCCCACTTGATTTCTTCCTGTAATTCAACATAATCAATAATCACGTATCATAATCACTGTTAATTAATCAGAGCAACCAGCAATAGTTATAGAAAAGAAAAGATAAATTTATTTCTACACCCAGATTGTTATTAGAGATCAAATGAGGATAAGAAAAAATATCAAAAAAATAAAATAAAAGTGAACCTCTTGGTGGAGATGGTCGAGGTCTTCCCAAGGAAGCGATGTTACAATTTGCTCTTCTTCCGTCAATCACAGGATTGGGATCAGCGCAAGCCCTCCTAGCGGATTCAGGGTCCCGAAATGTCACCTGTATATCAAAATAACAAAAGATTTGGAACTCGAATAAAATGAAAAAAAATAAAAATACTGTATTTTCATTAAATTTGAATATATTGGGTCCAAACTGCAGACAAAGTCGCAATTAAAGAAATGCGATTAACGTGCTTACGAATCCATATCCTTTAGACTTTCCCGTGTTCTTATCGTTGATGATCACGGCCTCGAGAATATCCCCAAACTGCTCAAAATAACTGCGCATTACTTCGGTGGGAGTCTCCCACGCAAGTCCTCCGACGAAAACCTTAGTGAAAGTCGTATCCCCAAACGGCGATCGATAATGCTGATGAGCCATGGCATATCCAATGCGAGCTCGCCAACAATATATATAGCAGCGTTCCTTTTCTTTTATGTTGTTCGTCTCGTCGCCTGTGTTGACTCCACCGCCATCACTTTCCGGTAGCGGAGGAAGGCGGCGGAGACGGCGGTGGTTTTGATGTTGTCAAATAGTTGACTGATTTGTTTTGAAGCGGACTGGTGTATAAGAAAGAAAAATTGGTAGAGAGAGAAAGCAAACGGGATCCGACAGTTGCAAACTCTGATTTGCTGTATTTGGGAAGGGGTTAGGATTTGTGGATTTGTGTGCTCGAATGACAGCTGCGTGACTAATGAGCACTTGACACTGTCCTCCCTGTCCTCTGTGCTATTCTGCATTAATATATGCATATATGAATACATATACATATATATATATGTATTACACACACATACAGACATATATATTTAATTATTTATTTAAACGTATAATTAAATAGATTGCAATTAATAAAATTATATATCAAAATAATATGAATACTTTATTATTATATCATAATCACATCAAGTAATTTACTAATTTTATTTGTAAGTAAATCAAAATGAGTAGCACGAATTTTTTGAATTCCAATTAACAAAAGAGCCACAAATTATCTTCTTAAACGGATTTCATGCAATCCATTTAAATATTATTTAAATAAATTTGAGTTATTAAATAGTTATACGATCTTATCTATTGATATGATCATTATTTATAATTTAATAGGCATCCCTATTCAGTAGATTGTATCTTATGAATTTGTATTCTCTATTAATTACTTGGTTCACCATAATGAAGATGAAATTTTCGAAAGGAGCCATGATAGGATATTATGTTACAGTGTTGTGATTTTTGGACATTTTGTTACAAGGTTGTCCTAGCATAGGAGGATTTTTCATTTTTAAGTTGATTAACTTGTGTTCATGTTATTGTAAAAAGATTAATGTTTATTTGGGCATATAGGTATATACCAAATAATTCTTATAAATATTTTATTTTAAAGAAATCTCTTGAATATATACTAAATTTTGAACCATCAAACCTAGGGGTATTCACGGGTTGGGTTTGGAAGGGGAATGAATCCGAACCGATCAGTTTTAATTGGTTTGGTTTGGTTCGGGTATGGTGATTTTTAATGCTTGAACTCGAACCAAACCAATCAGGTAATCGAGTTCTCAAGAGAGAGAGAGAGAGAGAGAGAGAGAGAGAGAGAGAGAGGAAGAGGAGGAGGAGGAGGAGGAGGAGGAGGAAAAAACACAAATTACAATTTTTTTAGTTCTTTAATTAAGAAATCAAGATAATTAAATTATTTACAAAATATTTATCAAAATTCAGAAGCATACAGTATTGCACAAGAGCACCACAAGTTATAATTGTTATAAATTATTTCCTTCTTTATCATAAGTCATGATTAATAATATAAAATTTCAAATCCAAATCTAAGTTGGACATGAAATATAAATATAAATAACAAAATTCATAATTTAAAAAAATATTTATTTTAATTAAATGATCGGGTCGGGTAGAGTTAATAAATATGAATTCGATAACTGAACCAAATATGATCGGGTTTAATCGGATTTAATCCGATCAAACCTGATGACCCGAATCAATTAGATTGGTTCGGTTCGATTCGTCTGGTTCATTGAATCGAGTTGATCCGATGATCACCCCTAATCAAACCTACTTGTATAAAATGTTTTATTAAGAATATTAAGACCATATTAGTTTTTTAATTAAGGAAGAATTTGACAAGGTGCTTGATAAGTAATAACAACATCGAACTTAAATATCAAATGCAATAATTTTTTATTGCTATGTCTCAAATTCACAATTTAATTTGACACAAGAATTTCCTTCAAGCCCACTAGAACAATTTAATTAAAAAAGGATATTCAATTGATACATATCAATTTTTCGGTCATAGCCTCTTTAAAAATGCAATATCTTCGTGGTATTATGGTATATATAGATAATGATCAATTATCAGATTTTAAGGCTTTGTTCTTCTGATGTTTTCCAAAATATTTTCCAATTCTAAGGATAAATACAAAATATATACATTATTTTTAATCTTTATTACAAAATACAATATTTTAATACCCAAAAAACCCTCACAATTCATTTACAAAACACCCTAATTAATCATTACAAATATATATATATATACATATACATCATTCAACCTATAAAACCAATAAAAAAACAACTGATTTGGCATTAATAGTAAAGTTTGTTTCCCCTCAAAACATAAAGAAACAAACAATTCATTCTCAAATTATTTTTCATGTTTTCCCAAAATAAAAGGAAACACTTAACATATTCTCCAAATTTTCTCTCAAAAACCTAGGGCTTGTTCTCTTACATTTTGGAAAAAAATTTGTCAACCCCCAAAAAAATTTCAAAATGCAAACACATTCCTCAATCTCCTTCCCAAAAAACTACAAATTTTTACCCAAAAAACCCCCCTTACAATTCACCCAAAAAAACTCCACATCCTAAAAAGTATACATACCCCATCATTTTCTCACTTCATATTTCACAACACTTATTCATTTATCACTCTTTTGCTTTACTCACATATATATATATATATATATACACACAAGTTTCTATATATGAAAATATTAAAATTTTATTACTTAAAAAATTCTAAAATTTATGTTTACAAATTTAATTAAGCTAATCATCAAGAAAATTAATTAAATTTAATAAATAATTTATCTACTAAATATTTAATATTTAATGCATTAATTAAATATTACATTTATTTATTTAATAAATAATTTAAGATATTTTAATTTGATATAATAAATAAATTAATCTCCTTCAAAAAAAAATAATCTTCTTTAAATATTAATATTTATTTAAAATTATTATAAAAAATTAATTATAGTGTGATATTTATTTAATCATCTATTAAGTTTAATAAATTAACACTAATACAATTAAAAAAATTATCGAGAAAATTAATTAAAATAAAGTAAAAAAAATTTATTGTTACAAAGTAATTTGTTTATTAAATAATGTATTAATTAAATAATGAGTTAAAGTAAATGAATAACTTATTAAATTAATTAAATTGATTTATTTAATTATTTAAATAACCTGTTGTGTATATATTAACTACGTTACATATTTCACATGTAATAAATATTATATTTATTTATTTAATAAATAACTTAAGATGATTTAGTTTCATACAATACAACATTATTTATTTTTTTAATTTGATGAAACATTATTAAGTCTTTTATATCTATATATTAATTATTTTATTTAGATAAATAACTAAGTTTTATCTATACATAAATTGTAAGTAATAAATAGTTAAATAATTATATTTTAAGAATGAACAAAAATTAGTTTATAATAATGTATAATAATTAAATTTTTTATATAAGCCGATATCAACAATTATGATGTAATTATGATATTAGCTAATTTTTTATAATTAAGATATAATTATAATTTAATATTTATTAATAAGTTCATAAAAATATCAATTTTATAATAAAGCACAAATTGAATTAATACACATCACTTTATTACAACAATTATCTATTATTAATTTATTATTATTACATATACATACACACACATCTCATCCAACTATAAATATATATACATATATAATATATTGCATAAAAAATTATTTTCATACTACAAATCCAACAAAAAGCAACTTATTTGATATCAACAGTAAAGTTTGTTTCCCCAAAATAAAATTAAAAAAAAAAAAACAACTTATTCTCAAATCATTTTTCATGTTTTCTCAAAACAAAAAGAAACGATTTACACATTCTCCAAATTTTTTTCCAAAAATCCATTCCCCAAAATTTTTTTCTAGAAAATGTCCAAAAGATAAGAGAATAAGGTCTTATTCTCTCAAAATATTTTGTGCAATTCACCCAAAATGCACAAGAACAAGCCGTGAGATTCTACAAATTACTCTAAATATTTGAGAAGTGATTTGTCAGCATATAGCATTTCATATTGTATAGCACTTAGTTATCAATGTCACAATTATAATTTTGCACGTTTTAGGCTGCAAGCATGTGGAATACGAGATTGCTCCCAAATTTATCGATTGCAAAACTATGACCAATTCCTCAAGAGGAATATCTGATAAATTTATAAATTCTTTAATCAAAATATACATGGTATTTAATTTTCTCATTTTTCTATTTTTTGTTCTTAAAATGGAGGATCTCATCCATTAATTGTTTATTTTTTCAAACATTAATTTTGGAAGTTAAATCCAAAGTTTTTATATATGCTTTTCCAAACTAAAGCTAAAAACTATTTTAATAAAAATTTAGCTATTTTGGCTTTTGTATACAATATTTTTTTTCCTTAAATTGTTTATTCAGATAAGTTTTAACAAAGGTAATTAGAAATTTTTTCTTTAGCTGCCCTTACTATTGAAGTGTGAAGCGAACTACTTTGTGTCACAGAATTGCATGCCTAATAATGCAAGTAAGAAAATTCAACGTCGATAATTTCTTAAGTAAATTAAGTTGAAAGACGTTCATACAAAATGAGAAAAAGGTTATCAAATTAGTCATTTAATTCATAGACACTATAACAACAATATAATATTAGTAACAAAAAAATAAATGACAATATAAAATTAGTCACTAATATTTCATATGAAGTCATAATAACTTTTATTTTATAAGACATATATAATGGTATTTTTTAAGTCACAATAATTTTTATTTTGTCACAATATAACTAATGAAAATTAATGACACACATGTAATGACAAGCCAGTGATGATAAAATTGTTACTAACATTCATCACAAAATTTTTATTGTCACTCTAAGTTTGTCACTAATTATCAATTGTGACAATTTCAATACTATTCTTATTCTTATTTAATTTGTAAAATCATTAGGGTGGCAAAATAAACTTTTTTGCCATATATAATTAGACAATAATGTTTACATCATCACTTATTGTAATTTAATTACTACTATTTTTCCTTGTAATGAGATTGCTTTATTATTTTATGAAAGTCCATTTTGGTTCACATTCACTTAGGATAATTATACAAGGAATCACTTCAAGAGAAATTGTCGGGAGGAGATTGCTAGTCTACATGGAAATAATAATCCTCATGGTCACTCATGGCAACGGCAACTCAGGGGGATATTGTTGGTCTATGTGACAACAATAGTGCTAGTTGTAATGCTACAATTGAAATGTGATACCTCGGCTGCGCGGCGGTCGACAATAGAAATTGGCATTTGGATTGTTGACTAAATTAAAATTTTAAGTCATAATGTTATATTATTCCTAAGCTCTTAAAAGTCATTAAATTAAGATTTTTTTTAGAGACCTTAGAAGATTACTTGGTTCATTAAACTCTAATAAATTCATCTAAATCCAATATTGTCGAGAGGTCCATAAAAAATTTGAAAATAGGAATAGACTTTCTTTTTCATATCGCATCCCAAGTCTAGTTCCTTTTGTAATTTGAAAATATGGGTGGGTGCGGTAGATATAAATTAATGAATACAATATAAAGAATAAATAACTTGACATTAATTTATATTTAATAGATATTTTTTGCTGTAAATCTGGAGTGCGTATACTGCAACAATACTTTTTTCTTTTTTTCCTAATCAATTTGTATTAGAGAAGCTAATCAATCGGTACATCCATATGACTCCCACGTTCTTAACCTTCCGATCATTAGATGTTACACAGCTGACAGTCCTAACAGCCAATAAAAATAATAGAAACCACTTTAAAAGAACCACTTACACTTAGTCATACACACCTTTTTCACAAACTACTTTGAAAGAACCAGATCATCACAATTCCAGACAAGAAAAGCATATGTGTGTGTGTTTATATATATATATATATATATATATATATTTGTATGTATGTAAACGCCTGTGGGCGGCTGAGATTGAATGGAAAACTTGTCCGACGCTATCGGGTTTATGGAACAATCAAATAAAATTTTATGATATGATACCGAATTGTATAGTTAAATATTTAGACCAGTTGTGCTGTCCACATTCTAAGATTCGTCCAACTTAATTAATTTCCGTGGCAGAATTTATGTCACAACTTTGAAGAATTCTGCCCCCATTCTCACACATGGCTTTCGCGTTTATATCCTTCTGTCACTTGCTGTGCATATGGTGTAATTCCCAAGAATTAGTTCCTAGAAGTACTGGGAAAAAGGAGGAGTAAAATGTACACATGTAACACCGTTATTCAATTGGGAACCATTATATATAGTAATTTTTGTGACTATGAAAATAAATTAGGTTAGGCTAAGCTTTGACTTAAATAGATTAAGTTTGCTGTATAAATAACAAGCTTCAGCTTAATTTATTATTTATGATAAATTTTTTTTAAGATTAGGCTTGGCTTTTTTTAATAAATTTAAAAGCCTTAACTTGACTTGAAAGCTTATTTTTTACGAAAATTTTCATTAAGTCTAATCATTACATAAATTTAAATATGTAATATACTCAAACTTGTAATAAATCTTGATAAAGCAATAATCAAAATGATAAATAACAAATACATAATTATAAAAGTTCAAATTTAAGTATAAAATGGTATCATTTTAACAAAAAATAACAGTAAGCAACATAACGGATTCCATAAAGAACTAATTAAATAAATCAAATACATTTAGCTATTTATTATTATAATAATATTATTATACTTTTTATGCGAGGAATGATAAACGGGTAAGCTAGTTAGACTTTGCAAGCATTTTAGAAGAGCTTAAATTTAGTCTATTTAGTTAAAAAAAGCTTCTTTTTAAGTCTTAACCTGGCCTTTTTATTAAATAAGTTAGGTCAAATTGGGCCATAAGTAGGTTAGGCCATAGGTCCTTGATGAGTAGCTTAACCTATTTCCATCCCTAATATTTTGACATCATTTTGGAAATAATCCATCTAATATAATAGGATTTGGCTAGACTTATTTAAAACATTTTATATTTAAAACATCTTATAAGTTCATATATCTTATAAAATATTTTTGGAGTTTATAAGATATTAGATTATATTTTTAAAATAAGTTGTTGAAACATTTGAATAAAATAAGATTTTAGATCTTATAAAATATTGATAATGGCAATTTTGTAATTAAAATGGTTAAAAATAAAGTAACTTGTTAAGATTTTAAAAATAAGTTAGAGTATCCTTACTTTTTTTTGAAAGAGCTTATAAGCTTCTAACATCTTATTTTAGGATCTTATGTCCTATTATTTTTAAAAAACGACCAAATGCTACTTATAAACTTTTAAACATTTTATAAGATATTTTGATGAACTTATAAGCTCACCCAAACACCCTCTAAGTCAAGTTTGGAGGATCCAAATAGTGGTATAAATGAGATGAAACAGTTCAGGCTTGGCTCGATGAAAGCTCGTATTCGGCTTGATCTTTTTAAACTCGAGCTGAGTCGAGTTTAATAATATTCAGCTCAAAAAGCTCGCAAAACTAAACAAACTTTTTTATTATATACACACACACACACACACACATATATATATATAATTATAATCTAGGCCTATATAGTAAAATCTATAAAGATAAGTAAATAATAATAATTTAATTTTTTATTTTTAAGAAAATATATAACAAAATTATTTAAAGAATTTATAATTATAGATTTTGTTTGGAGTCTAAATGAGCTCAAATTAATCCAAACATATACGAACTCGAGTTTGAGCTCATCTGAGTTTATACGAATCGAGATTTTCTATTTTTTTTATAACGAACTTTATCAAGTAAAGCTTGATAAGACTTGTCAAGCCTTCGTCGATTCCAACGAACCGAGCTTGACCTTGATTGAGCTCAACTGTTTAAGCTTGATTAAGTTTGAGCTCATGAATTAATAGATGAATTGAGCTTACACCTACTAAATTTAAACTCAATTCAACTCGACTCGTTTACACCCCTAAATCCAAATCTGTTTTCTATAGAAGTTGAAATTTGTTAAGCGTGAAGTCAATATTCATGAAAGAGAAGGAGAGTGTTGGGGTAATGTTGAGGGGTAATAAAATCGGTGCATGCTCATGCATGTCTAAAATAAAATTATTTATGACGGCTAAATAGTCATGCTCTAGTGGTCTAAATTTAAGTCGCTAACAAATAATTGTTCCAACAGAATTTTTTTTTCCCAATACTATAGTCTATAGGCCGGTTAGTGTCAAATCAAATTAACCCGATCAAGAAGTACGCAGGTCCTAAGGGTGTAAAGATAACAATAATAATCAATCAATTTCTTGAGAATATATTTGAACTTATCTGGCTAAAAATTGCCCCTTGATTCTAAATAATAAGAAGTACATTGGTGTGTTTCTAACGCGATGAAGACAAAATTAGATGGTAAGCTTCCTTGTGCCTACCTACGTGAATTTACATATTCATGAAATTGTGATAAACTTACGACAACCTAAATTCTAAAACAATATTAAAAAAAATAAAAATAGGTTTTTTTATTTAATTTAAAGAAAAAATTATCAAACTCAAATCCTATTTTTTAGTTGTGAAGTTAGAGGGCATATCTATCGTCCAAGTTTCTTTTTGGCTGTTAACACTGACCAAGGTGCCATACACACATTACCGCAGTTGAAAAAATGGAAACAAAAGTTAATGCCTTTATTTATAATCGTGGTACATCCAGTGAATCACTATTTTTTAAATTGTTCGAAGTTGGCTATTAATTGGGTCGCATTCGAATTAAATTAATGTTGTCTGAATTTAAATTAAATTTAATTATCAAAATTTATATATGAATTCAATTCGATATTTTATAGGATTTATGTCAGTTAATATCATGTCGAGATCAATAGATATTCAAAATGCAATAAAAAAATTTTGTTTGTTATTTTTGTTTCCCTTTTTTTTCTTTGAATTGTGTAAAAAATATTGTATTAATGAAGTAATGTAGGCCAAACTTGAATTTTTTGATAACCTTTTTATTATATATTTACCTAAAAGTTAAATATTTGAAAAATAAACGATTCACAATATATTAGATTTTATTTGACATTCCTTTTTTCCTTCTTTTTTTTTAGTATCTCTTATTCTTGCTCTGAGGCTCAATATCAATAGCATAAACTAGACATTAGTCCAATATAATATATAAATTTTATTTAAAATCTTTACTAATAATATATATAAGAGTGTAATTTAGTTGTAGTTTACTAAAGTTGGATTTGGATCTATAAAGGATCAATTGATTAATTTCATATCGATTAATTTATTTTGAATTATGAATATTTATAACTAAATTTAATTAAATATTTTAATTAATTAAAAATCTTAAAATTTTATTTGAATTCAAATTAAAATTTAATCAACAGGTGATATAATTAGAAGAGAAAAGAAAAAGTATTTAATATTCAACAGCGATATATATATATATATATATATATATGTATTCAGCACGATATTTATTCTTAAAGCCCTTGAGTAATATAGGTAAAGTCAGGATTCCTCGTAGTTTCAACTTGTAAATTGCAATAACTGAATGTGCTTTAAATACCACATTTAAAAATGTCAAACCAATCTTCTGCAGCCCGATCGGTCAATTTACTGTTTTGTTTCCTTCCGTCTCTGATAGCGGCTACGAATTTCACTAATAAAAAAAAATGAAAAAAAAAAAGAATGCAAAATCAAGTTCTAATAATGCTTGGAATTACTAAGAAGGTGTTTGGGTGAGTTTATAAACTCATCAAAATATCTTATAAAGTATTTGAGAGCATATAAGATGACAAACAATGTTTAGTAAATTTTTTTTAAAAAGAGTTTATAAGCTCTTAAAATAAGATGTTATGAGCTTATAAGATCTTTTTAAATAAGTAAGAAATTTTCAACTTATTTTGAAGTTCTCAACAAGATAGCTTAATTTTAATTATATTAATTACAAAATTGTCATTATTAACATTTTATAAGTTTCAAGATCTTATTTTATTCAAATACTTCAAAAACTTATTTTTAAAAAAAGATCTAACATTTTATAATGTTTAAAAATATTTTATAAGATGTAAGAACTTATAAAATGTTTTAAATAAATTTAGCCAAGCATCCTCTAAAAGACAAAAATGTCCTTAAAAAAAATTAAATTTACAACGAAGTCTTCAGGATCCACATTTTTATAAAACAAATTGGTTCACGATTTGATTTGGACTCGAAAACAAAAGAGATCTCAACTGTCCGAGAACACCATGTATCCAATGGAAGAAGATGCCATGCAAATGAATAGTACCTCGCCACCTTAATCATCCGCTATAAATACACTCTCATTTAATATAAAAATGTTTAAAAAATTCTTGGTTTAATTATCATACTCTCACCGTCCAGCACTCACCTTGCAACTATACCACCCACTTCACCTTCTAAATTGACTGAACAAAGTTTGATCCAAGTTCCCTAGCCACTAGTCGATCCACCAACCAATGATAAATATACTGATGTCATTTTAACACACATCATTCTTATGAACAAAATTAATACTTTTTAATGTAGTTCAATATCATGACAAAACGAAAAAAGAATATATAATTCAATAAATATCTATCAAAATTATGCATGCATAATTGACTAATTCATGGCGTATATCCTTTAAATTAATCAAATGAATAGCATTTCCTTAACCTAAAATCTCTAATGGAAATGTGCATAAACAAAACATTCGTGTTATTCTTTAAAATCAAATAAGAATACTATTTTAGTGTTTTTCTTTTTCACCTAAAATCTCTTATAAAGAGTATGTTTTTATTGAATTATTTTTATAGGACTAGGTTTAAAGGTTAGGGAGGAGAAGAGAACGTACATGTATGTTTAATTTTATGTACGTACGTGTGTGTGTGTGTGTATGTATAAATATGATGGAAGGTGAATAGGTGATTATGATATGTTATTGGCAGCGTTGGGGACGAGGAGACAGCTAAAAGATCGTATAGTTTTATGAACAGTTAACAAATCTGTGAACTAGCCAGCTGTCCTCTCCCACGTGGGGTCTTGTCATTCTTCAAACACCAATGAGCTGGATTTCATCTGCTTTCTACCTTGCAGGCTTCACTCTAATCAATTTGTATAATTCTTTCCAATTCCAAATTGCCAATGACGACGACGTGCTGCTCTCACGCTCACCTACGACTAATTCTCATGTGGACCTTATTCCATTAATCCCTAGTTATTGTATTTAGCGAGATTATGCTGACATAGTTATATCCTTCATTTTCATTTTTTATTTTCATTATTTCAAAAGACAAAAAATAATTATTGAAAGTGTTTTCGAAAATAAATTAAATTTGAATATATTGTCTGAGAATAATCATTTTATAAATTTAAAAATAAAAATTTATCTACAAGAAGACATAAACAGTACTGCATTTTCATATAGAGTAAGGTTTTGGGTGCGGAGGACATAGGGATTTTAGGTGTGAAGAGAGTAGGACTTTTAAGTGTGAAGACCATATGTGTGGAAAATAAAGAGAGAATAAAAATAATTTATGGGGATTTTTTATTTTTTTTTGGAGAAAACATGACAAATGATGAAAATTTAAAACTATAGAATACAACAAACTATAGGTGCACATAAAAGGTGTATAAAGGAACCTATTTAGGTTTCAAATTCGAGACCTCCAATATAATAGGGGAGCCGATGTCACTTGGTTATAAGCCACTGGACACGAGGACTTATGTTTTGAGACAAAAGAGAAAGGTATTTTTTGTGAAAAATTGGAGAAATTGATGGAGCTCATTTTTAAACAATATAAAAAATGAAAGGGAGATTAAGAACAAATTCAAATGGCCCCTTATTTTTTTGGAGCGGTTTTCTCATGTCTTTTTTCATCTTGAAAGAAGAATTATGTACCATTATTTGGGGCTAATAGTTGCTTCTATTTTCTTTTTATATTGTTTATATTTCATAAAATGAACTTTGATGATGTTTGGTTTCAATTTCAATTTTTTTCATTCTCTCAAAATTAAATTACATATTTCACTCAAAATACTAATTATGTTTACTAAAATATTTTCAAATTATTACTTCAACACCATGTATATTCATATCCTCATTTTTGAATAAATATATATTTTTTAATCATTACTCAATTCATGATAATATTAAATATTTAATTTTGCAGCATTGATTTAACAAAAAACTTACATTTAAAATAAAATTGATTATAAAATCAAATATCACCTTTTAATTTTATTTTCTAAATGTTCCTTAATCTTACTATGGGAAAACATTCCTTTAAAATATCCAAAACAAAACCGAATATTATCTTTATTTCCGAAACTATCATATTACTTTGAGCCACAATTAATACCACGCCACTAATTATCTACCACGATTTTTAAAAATAAAATTATAAATATGTTTAAATCTTTAACATTTTAAATAATCACTTAACACTTTGTGCTGTTGAGCTAGAATAAACTCATATAATTTTGAAACAACAAGAATATCTTAAGTAGAATGCTAACATGATTTGACACTGCGATATATATATATATATAGAGAGAGAGAGAGAGCACTTGACCATAAGCCCCATCTTCGACTACAAAGTCACCCTACCCTAGCATGGGAATATGGGAAAAGCTATGCGAGCTAGGGACAATCATTTTTAAAAAAAATGAAAAGAAAAGAAAAAATTAAAAGCGACATCATACATTCATACCAGCACCACAACCACTACGGAATGACCTCTTGAAGCTGCAAATTTTAGGTCATAGGCATTGCGGGCACCAAGTTGAGTTGATTACCAGAAAAGGCAAATGTAGAGATATTATTCGTCAACCCCTCCCATTCATAGCAGTGATATAATGATATGAATGTAACAAGTGTGTTGGAAAACTTAAATCTACTGTTTATACTTGTGCATAGTCTAACATAGATTAAATTTCAGATAAGCAAAGCTAAACGATAACAATCAAATTTTAATCATCTTGCATTAGTGGATGAAGGTTTTTTGACGAATAACGTCTTAAAATACAATAATTTTTTTCACAATCAAAAGCGACACTCCAATTAATTATGATTCTCAAGCCTTTCTAATTTGAAACTCCTTCAATGAAAATGCTTAGTGTAGTGTGTGCTTTGTAGTGATTCCACAAATGCTACATGTACTCTTCTTTCATTATTTTTTTGGGTTCTAATGCATCTTATTTATAGATGTGCAATGCAAGTCTTGTGTGACGAGATATGATTCTTTGCTAGGAATTATAATTCTTCAAAAGGATATAATTAAAAGCTAAAACCACAAAACGCGGTTCTTTAACTAAGAATCGCAACTCCACTCAAAGTTAGGATCTCAAAGGTTACAACTTCAACTTTTGAGCTAACTTTTCAATAGAGGTGTGTTAATCGGGATAAATTGAAAATGATATTACTATTTTTTTTTTCTAATATGACACACTAGCAACCTCTTTTTTCCCCCAATATGGAGTAGACCCATTCTATCCACTACATCCTTATTTATTTCTATTTTGAGTTCAATTTTCTAATTACATTACTTAATTTTGGCATATAAATATTCTACATATGGGCATCTCCTCAATAAGATAAATTCTTTGGTACAAATTTCATTGTTTTATATTTTATGGAATGCCTTTTAATTTGTACTAAAGTAGGTTGATAAACTACACCAAACTCTCACAATCCTCCATTAAATTAGAAAATTATATCGTCAGATATCCATATGAAAGCAAGCATATGAAAAAGTTTCAGCTCAAGCAGTATTGCATCAGGAGTGGTAACTTTTGATTTTGAATCTTCTTAGAACTATTGGATGCACTTACCAATCAATGAATGCGATGTCTTGAATTATCTAGCTTTTATATGCACAGGATAATACAATTTCACACAAAATCAATCAATAGTTAATATAATGGTTCAAATCTTGTGTTCATTTTGTCCCTGAACAACTCTTGGATATATGAGCACTCCCTAAAAATTCAATCTTTCAATACTCATAGGATTGAACCTATTCTTACATGCATAGGTGGCTCTTATTAAGAGGTTTCTGCTGCACCTCTACTTGAATGTTCAAGATATAACATCTATTAAAAACAATGCTTAACCTTACATGCTTGTAGGTGGCACTATCTACTTATGATAGGAATAGGGTAGAAGCTTTGGCCTCTCCTTCATAGTGCTTGCATTTCAAGCCATGATAACTTATTTTTCCCTTTAAACCTCATCACAAAAAAAATAGGCATTTCCAATAGAAATTTCTAACGGACACAAATAAATTTTCGACCAAATAATAAATTTTCAATGGACCTCCAACAAAATTTTTTGTCTAAAAACCCTTGTCACAAATTATTTTTCATTAGTTTTTCAATCAAAATAGTCTGTCAAAAAACTTTTTGACAGAATTTCATCAATTTTATGATGGAAATTTGACCATGAGAAGCCGCTAAATTTCTCTATGTTTTAATTTTTTTTTATCATATTTTGACAATATTTAGATGAACTTTCATTGAAAAATTATTATTATTTATAAAATTTTTTGGTTGGATTTTCATCAAATTTTCATAAAAAATATATCTATTTTTTTAAAATAATTTCAATAAATTTAATTTAATTGTACCTAACCTATCACTTGTTGATATGCCTTATATATAAAATAAGAAACTTATAACACAAATAGAACAATAATTTAAAATAAAATGTAATTTTATAAATATAAAAGACAAAAATTATAATTCATAATTATAATAGCCAAAAAAAAAAATCTATCTACTCACTAGTAGCAACATCACCAAAATTGAAATAATCATCATGCTGCAATTGCTGGTCTTGCTCACCCTACTAAGGTGGAAATGGTTAGTGGTAGGGGCGGACGGGCGAGGTAGAGATGGGGCTTTAGAACCTAACAAAGCATCCTTTTGCATGAATAGTTGAGTAATCATATTTTGTATCATGCGCAACTGCTCATAGAACATGCTCCACATGTCATGCATACCAGCCTATAGACTGGCCTACAATTGAGCCTCCAAGCATACCTCCAATAGAGTTATAGTTGATGCATTAGGTTCCTCTTGGGAACCTAGGGCGCGTTGGTAGCTTAGCCCATAAACCCACACTTTTTGGTAGCTAATGCACCAAGTTCCTCCTAGGTGTGCTGGTAACTCAATCCATAAATCCACCCCTTCTTATTGGGTTCATCCACAGTCTGAGTCCATAACTTAGCCTGAGACTATTGGGTTATGTACTATTCCCAACACCTTTAGGATGAGACTAGGATTGGAGCGCCTGCTGGAAGCTCTCCTACAAGGCATAAAATTTTAAAAATGAGTGAAAAATATTAATATAACCAAAACAATTTTATGTCTTATATAGTAAACTTAGAACAACTCTCTTTTCTCTCTTGTCCATCCAGCTCATATCGGGCCAACTCTGGCCGATAAGGCTGAAAACCTCCTTCACCATTAAAGGTCTTTGCAACTCCAATGCCTTTGTAAAAAACAAAAATTAACATAAGCATGTTAAATATACATAATACTAAACTATAATGAATATAAGAAAAAAATTCGGTAGGCCCTCCTCTAAAATTGATCTTTGCCAAAAATAAAAAAGCTCAACAACTAATATATTATCATTTGGTAAGGGCACCAACCCTTTCCCATCAACTAAATCAATGAATAATAAATGCGAAGTGCTCCAACCCTTCCCTATCAACAATTTCATGCAAAAAAAATGAATAACAAATGGAAAAGGGCTCTAACCCTTCCCCATCAATAATGTTATGCAAGGATTATAAAGATAAAAGTTAGGAAATTTATTAAATGTTTGGCATGTGTCCTAATGGATATACTTCCTTCGATATGGAGGGATCCACCTATCTTAGAAGCCTAGTTCTTCTTGGCATATATAAACTTCTTTTGAAAATCTTGGGATTGCTAGTGCGGGTGTCAGGCATCCTAAGTGTCCTCATTAATCCACTCTAACCTCTTGCCTATCTTTCAGGCATGGCCAAACATGTCACTTAGTCAATGACTCCTTTTAGTATCGAAGGCCCACTAAAAGTGGCCCTCGTATTTAGGGCACAAATGGACATATCTATCTGAAAGAAAACAAATAAGTTAGAAAATAAGCTAAGTCAATTTGTAAAAGTAAATATATGATAATAACATTGATTTACCTTCCACTCCTTGAATATCAAATCTCTGATAGCTTGGGGGATATACAACTAGGTCCTATAAAGCTCATGTGCCTTGTCTTCATCACCATCGTCAAGAACTTAGTACTGTCAAGCAAGAGCGTATACCTACATAAAATAATTTTTTGTATTAATATATAATTATTAAGACAACAATAAAATAATATTTATATAGCAATTCAAACTCACCCATAACATCCCTCAGGACACAAGTATACCTTGCTAGAATAGTGGGATGAGGGCTTTAATCCCCTTTCACCCAATATCTAGCTAATTGAAGAATTGGCTACTGGTGATGCTACTATTGATGTGGAGCAGTACGAATGACTGAGTGCCAGGTGGAGTCATAGGTGGTGATGGAGTACCTACAGGTGAAATGGATTGGGATGAGTAATCCTATTGTGTGTGTAGGTATGGGGAACGGTATGTGGATAACCTTTTAGCAGCAACAGAAGAGAATGATGGAAGTGTCGGAATAATACCTCGCAAGCCAATTAAATTGGCATGTAGAACTAGTCTATGTAATAGTTTTGATTGAATGATAAAATAATCATCTTAATCTTATGCATTTATGATTTTCTTCACATGTATTTGGTTGAAAATTTTAAATCATACAAGACTATGGGACTTGGTTAAGCATATGATAGTAATCATGAAACAAGTCTTTATGGTCATGATTTTAAGTATTCTAAGTCATATAATCTTACAAGATGGGATATTTAAGGTTCAGACAGACTTGCACTAACAGTACATACTTTAAGGAGTTGGATATTTTTTTGTTTCATGGGCAATTTATGTTAAACATGGATGCATATTAGTGGGTGTTTGTTGGAGAGCAAGTTCACTAAAAACTTGCTTAGAGAAACCATGACGTAGCTGAAGTGGCACATTGATAGTGGCAAATTTTCTAGCTTATGATAATGCATATAATTAATCCTTTGACTTGAGATTCCATAACAACCTTGTATTTAAGTTCTTATGCTTTATTTTGCTCTGACCACTTAGTGAGTCTCCCGAGGCTTAGGTAGGAACAAGCTACATAAGTATGAAGGTTAGTAGGTTCCAAGATAGGATTCATTTTGCCTGTTTGTGGATAATGGATTGATCTCTTATATATTCTAAGATGATCAATTCCAAGAAACTCTTGCACAAGGTAGTATGACAATTTAGAAAGGAGTTTTCCAAAGTTGAAGTCATAATGAGAAATCGAACATCACGAATAGATACAGAGCTATCAAGGCTATTAAGGAGATGGCAAATATCTTGCCATAGGCCTCTTTCGAGAGATAGAAAATGAAAGGACTATATTTGCATGAAAATTGTAAGTGGTAATAGTTCACCTTTAAATTCATCATCTGATTGGTTGGACTCCATAGGCTTGTGCTAGATGTCAACTATGGAGCTATCGACAAGACATAGACATCGATTAGAAGAAATCTAAAAATCTAGAAACCACCTCACTAGATTCTCTCTAATTATTTTCTCTCTTCTCAACTTCCCATACCTTTTTTTCCCAATTTTCTATTCCTTCTTCCTCTATTTTCTAGCAAATAAAGTAAGGATTAAGAGTTTATTTTAGGTGTGTGGATTTCCTTTAGAGGTACAACATGTGGTGTGTTTTGAGTAGGTGATTAAGATCCTTCAAGATTGAAGACTATTTTTGGGAGTTTTGGTTGCCTATGGTTTTAGTGTGCTTAACCACTATTTTTCTGCACATTCCTTTTCATCTTCGAGGTGTTTTGTTCAGTAAAAGTTGTTGGAGTTACTGACCAAAGGTGTGGAGAAGGAGATCCTTGGAGAAGAAAATGTTTATCTTGCTTGGAAGGAGTTTTATTGGAAAATTTTGTTAGTTACCCTCAAATCTCTCATCTAAGGTAACTTCTCTAGCTTTTAAATCCACTATTATGGAATGAAATAAGATCCTTGGGTTGAGGATGTATAAGTTAATTTTTATTTAATTTTCCAATTATTTGTATCCTTGTACTTGCATCTCTTTCTCCTTCAGGAGGAGTACTATGGAGATGTGTGGGAAGAAGGCATAAAGTAGGCATAAATTGATGACTAGCTAATGAGGTAGTAGGAGACTAGTTGGCTGGCATGTGTGTCTAATGGGTTGGGGAATTTTTACATGTACCTCAGCCAGAACCCCAATCTCAGTCGATGTTAGGGAGACAAAAGCCAAACTGGTCTGCCATCTATAAAATAAAAACAAACATCACATATGAACAATAATTAATATTATTGCGACAACTTAGTATTTATGTACTTCAAATGCACAAAAACTGTTAACAACTAAATTTAATATGGCACATTAAATAAAATTGAAGTTTAGATATATAGAATATATCATTTATTCATCGGATAAATTCTTCAGTCCTTCTATCTTCCCAGATCTATTGTTGTAATAAGAGGACAGTTTGAATAGTCTATAGACATTCCAATCCTTGATTGGTTGTCATTTACAACAACATATTTAGGTAGACAAAAAGACCAAAAACTTTACGTAATAAATAAATAAATTTTTGAAAAGAAATTTTTACTGAGTATGTTCGTAGGATAAAGACCGATTGTAAGAGTTGGAGACTCCTATAATGCTCCTTTTCTAATAAAATATTTATTTGGTTTGAAAATTTATAATGACTCCCTGCCGTTAATTCCAATACTATGGAAAACGATATATATATATATATATATATATTCTTCAATCATAAGTTGAAAATTCACAATACTAGCATTTATCTTTAGGTGTCATCGCATTTGTCTTTTTTGGGGTTGTTAGAGTAGCATTGTGAAGATGAGATAATGAAATTTGTATTCTTTATGCTTCTAACTTTTGAAAATCTTTGAGATAGATGGGGTTGAGATGAGTTTGAATGGGGAGTTGGCTAGTAAATAGGTTATTCTGTAATTAGAGGCAATGATAACTCAATTATTCTTGGCAACAAAACTTTAGAAATATTATGCATGAAATTGACCAAATATTAATTTCTCTATGACCTCAACATTAATTATCATTTCCTAAGATACCTTGGTATTACAAATAGTCTAAGTAATCTAATAAAATTATTATTTTTTCTTAAATTAAATTTCCGACTTAATTGTAGATTGAGAATTTTGTCCTTGGAAGCAATTAATTTTTAGATTGGTAACATACTAACATTCTCAGATAAATATATCAAACTAACAAATTAATAATATCAAACCAACAATCCAAAACATACTAACAATTAGTCATACTAAACTAAATAACAATTTTAAACTAAACATACTAACATTCCCAAACTAATATATCTAACTAATAAATTAACAATATCAAACCAACAATCCAAAACATATGAACAAATTTAATTCTAAACTAAACATACTAACAATTAATCATACTAAACTAAATAACAATTTTAAACTAAATATACTAACATTCAAAATTACTAACATATCAAACTAGCAAATTAACTATATCAAACCAACAATCCAAAACATACTAACAAATTTAATTCTAAACTAAACATACTAACAATTAATCATAACAAACTAAATAACAATTTTAAACTAAATATACTAACATTCCCAAATTACTAACATATCAAACTAATAAATTAACAATATCAAACCAACAATCCAAATATACCAATAAATTCAATTCTAACTAAACACGCTAACAGTTAATCATACTAAATCAAATAAATCATTCCAAATTAAAATTCTAACTTACCAAACTAACCAAATATATAAAGATAAGAAAAATTAGAAAAAGAGTAACTTACTAAATAAATAGAGGAACAGCAAACGACGGTCGGTGAATGGCAGAGATGGTTGGCGATGCAACGATGGTGGCAGACTACAGCGGTGACAGGGTGAATGAGCTTCAAGCACAGATGAGGGAGGAGAAAATAAAATGAAGGAAAGAAAAAATGGGAAAAAAGAGGGGTGCGCAATATGATTTTGTTTAGTTCTCCTATGGAATTTTTCAAAGGAAATTTTGTTTAAAAATAATTTTTTTTTAAAAAAACACAAATTTCTGACCCTTGGCAAAACTTTTTGATGGGCTTATGAAGGATTATCTATCGGACATTTACGCGCCTTTTCACACCAAAACCACCTCTAGATTACAAATGGTTTTCCATTAGTTTACTGTCAAATTTTTGAAGAACTAACTTTTCTTCATAAATCTATCAAAAATCCATCGGTAATTCCTTTTCCTTAAAAAATTTTCATTGGAAAAATAGTGTTTTTGTAGTGCCTATTTCTTGGAATCTCTAGTCACATTGTTAGTGTTCCTATTATGGTGCCTCAATCATTTTATAGGCTTAATTCCCATTCCCCTAGATGATTCCTAACTTGCTCTCAATTTAGACGTTTTATGAGTAGATCCGCAATGCTTATGACTTTCATAGTCAATAGAGATAACCATTCTGGAGAGCGGTTGGCTAGTGGTATTATGTGTATAATGTATATGTCAAGACTTATCATTATACATACTAATCTACTCCTTTCTAGTTATTGATTGCAAATCACCAACGTGAGTTTTGGCAATTTAGAATATCTTCCAAGAATTAGCGTAGCCACACTATGGCACTTTCTTGATAAACTCAAGTGCATAGTTGAAATGGTTGCTTCTCCTAATATAGATACATATCCACTTGCATATTTGATTTTATTAGACTTTAAATTCAATTATTGTATTCCTCAACTACAACTAGCTAGACTTCATATGTAATGTATTTAATAGTTTAAGGTATATTTCAAGTACCTTGCAACTTTCAAATGGCCATCAAATATTTTTATTCAGAATTACTAGTAAATCAACTCAACCTACCAAAAACATGTGCTAGATCTAGTCTCATGAAAGTCATGATATACATGAGGCTCTCAATTATTGGTGCATATTCTAATTAAGTATTTTGCTTCACCTTAATTCTTGGTAAGTTGTTGATTTACATACATGGGAGTCCTTACAAGGCTTCTATGATGTTCCTCATATAGAAGTTGCTATTAAAGCAACTTCTTCGTCTTTTTAATCACATCATTGTTGCTCTCCATGATTAACATATCAAGCACGTATAAATGATGTGATGTATTTAGTTGTAATCCCTTAATGTATATACATTTATCATACTCATTGACCTAAAGTCATTTGCCAGTATGATTTCATCAAAATTTTCATGTCATTATTTAGATGCTTGCTTTAAGTCGCAAAATGACTTAACCAGCTACACACCTTCTATCCATGACTTAAAACCACAAAGCCTTTTGGTTGTTTTATATAAATTTCTACATTAAGCTCGTCATTTGGAACACAGTTGTAGCATCTATTTTATTAATTTCATAATTATTAATAGCTGCAAACGTCATTAATAATCTAATGAATGTTATCCTCACTACAAAAGAATTCATCATTTTCAATCCACCAACGGAACAACAAATATCCAATAGGTCTCCAATGGAATTTTTGGGTTAGAAAAAACCCTCATTGCAAATAATTTTTCATCACTTTTTCAACCAAAAATGTCCATCAAAAATTTTTTTGATGGATTTTTGTCAAATTTATGATGGAAATTTGACCATTTGAAACAGTCAAATTTTCATTGATTTTCAAACCATGGAGTTTCGTTGAAAAATTTTTCGATAGTTTTTCATCCAATTTTCGATGGCCTCTTTATTTTTTATTTATCTATTATTATTTTTTTATGAAATTTAGATGGATTTTCATCTAATAGTTACTAAAATTATTATTTATTTATTTTATTTTCCATTGAAAGTTCCTTAGATTTTCATCAAAAATTTAATTTTTTAAATTATTTGCATAAATTTTATTTAATTACACCTATAATCTATTGATACAACATACAATTATATAAAATAACATACAATATATATGCAACAAAATACAAATAAATAGGGCAATAATTTAAAACAAAACATAATTTTATAAATATAAGTCTTAAAAGTTATAATTCATAATAAGTATAAACAAATTCTATCTATTAGCAGCGGCATCACCGAAGTCAAAATAGTCATCCTGTTCGATACCATGCCACTGTTGGTCATAACTGCTGCCTCATTGTAGCGGAAGATGTTGTTGGTAGGGCTGGGGTAGGGGTAGGAGCTGATATAAGGGTGAAGTAAACGATCCAAATGGAAGTTAAGAGAGCACATCATGCATAGTGTCCAATCACGATGAGAGCATGCTCTATATATCCTAAATACCAACTTACGAACAGGCCTTCAACTAAGCTACAACTGACACACTCAGGGCTCCTCGTGAGGTGTACTGGTCTAGGAGAGCGACTGTTGGTAGTTCAGCCCATACACCCTCCCTTTCTTGTTGGGCAATTTATAATCTTAGTCCACAACTCAGCTTAAGACTATACAATCTTTACACTACTCCCAACATCCTCCGACTGAGATTGAGACTGTAACGCCTGCTGGATGCTCTTCTATAAGATGAAAAATAAATAAATAAATGCACTATAATGTAACTAAAAATAGATTATGTTATTGTAACAAACTTATAGCAGCTCACCTCGCCCTTTCATCCACTCAACTCCAATCGGCTTGCCTCTGGGGGTTACATACAAATATTCCCACTACCATTAGGGGCCTCTGCAACTCCCAATCCTACATACACAACAAGAATGAACATAAGTGTGTTATATATTCATAATACTAAACTACAATGAATATAAGAAAAAAATCGGTAGAATCTCCCCTAAAATTGGTCTTTATAAAAAAAAAATCAAAAGCTTAACAACCAAATAAATAATAACACATTATCAATTGAGAAGGGCACCAACCCTTTCCCATCAACCAAATAACTAAATAACAAATTAGAAGGGTACCAACCCTTCCCCATCAACCATGTCATGCAAAGATTATATACATAAGAAAAGGTAACAAAAATTCCAAAAGTAGAGTTTACTAAAGACTAAAAATTAGAAAACTTACAAAATGTTCGGCATGTGTCCTGATGGATATACTCTCTCTGGTATGGAAGGACCACCAATCTCAAAAGTCTAGTTCTTCTTGGACTAAATGGACTTCTTCTAAAAATCTTCGGATTGCCAATGTTGGCGTAGAGCATCCCAAGTGTCCTCGCCAATCCACTCCGACCTCTTTTCCCTCTTTCACACATGGCCATACATGTCATTCAATCAGTAACCCCTTTTACTGTCGAAGGCCCTCTAAAAATGGCCTTCATACTAAGGGTCCCAAAAAACATATCTTTGTGAAAGAAAATATATTAAGTTAATATACATACAATACACAAACATAGTCAATTTGGTAACATCCAGTGAGATCGTATATTCACATAAAATTCTTAATATTAATATGTAATTATTAAAACAAAAATAAAATACCATTTATATAATAATTCATACTCACTCATAGAGTCAATTTGGTAGCATCCAGTGAGGTTGTATATTTACATAAAATTCTTAATATTAATATATAATTATTAAAACAACAATAAAATGTCATTTATATAATAATTCATACTCACTTGTAGCATCCCTCGAACTTGTTAGAACCATGGGATGAGGACTCTGACCCCTTGCCCAATGTCTAGTCAACGGAAGAATCAACTACTGGTGATGCTGCTGGTGTTGCTGTTGTGGAATGATCAAGTGGAGCAACAAGGGATGATTGAGTGCTAAGAAGAGTGGAGGATGGTGATGGAGTCCATGTTGGTGTAGTGGATGGTGGTTGGGATAGGCAATGCTATTGTAAGGGTGGGTGTGGGGAATAGTATGTGGATGATCTCACAGCAGTAGAAGAGGTTAGAAATGATGGTGATGAAAAGGATGAGGGAGAAAGAGTGCTTTGTGTGTGGGAAGAACGCATGGGGTAGGTATAATATGACAACCAACCAACATCGTGGTGGGAGATCGGTTGGCTAGGAAGTATGTCTGATAGGTCGGAGAAGTTCCCCTACCTCGGTCAATGGCCGGGGGATGAAAACCTGACCAGTATGCCTTCAATAAAATAAAAACAAACAGCACATGTGGATAATAATTAATCTTACTATGTCAAGTTAATATTTGCGTATGTGAAATGCATAAAAAGAGTTAACCTAAACTCAATAAAATATATTAGCTTGATAGAAATTTAGATAGAATATATTGCTCATTAATATGATAAATTTTTCATTCTTTTTATCTACCTGGATTCGTTGATGTTATAATAGGACAGTAATAATGGTCCATTTACAACAACAGATTTAGGTATTAGGTAGGCAAAAGGAATGAAGACTTTATTTTTGCTTCCCCCATTAAAGCAGTAGAGTAGGTTTTAAAATATTATGATAAAGATTTATATTCAATGTGCGCTTAGAACATTAAGGACATAACATATTGTTAAAAAGAGTTAATCACTAACCGGGAGAAGAAAAAAAGAACAGAAATTTTAGCGACCAAAAATTCTATTACTGAACATGAAGAACCACTTATTAAACGAGAATTCTGATCAATTTGTGATTGAAAAGTGCAACTGAAAAAACCATCATCACATACCTCATTAGTACCGACTTGTAATTAAGGCATAGTTAGTCCTCAAATGGGCGCCACATTTGCTCTTTCTAATAACCATATCTATTATTAATTAATCACATTTAGCAATTTAATACTAATCGCTCGAAAAACTGAGGTTCTTATCGAAATTTAATGACAATTGGTTATTATTTAGTAGCAAAACATTCGGTCACTGAGTTGCTTGGTCATAGAATATTTATGAATATTTAGTTATTGAGTAGCGAAGCGATTGAATTTCCAACCACAGTTTTTTGATCAATTCATGACCATTGGGCGATTTGAATGGCCAACAGTATTCTTCTATTAAGTGATCGTTAATGAAAAATCAATTTAATAAAAAGGTAATTTTATACCGTTCTCTTTGAAAAATGTTTTGGAAGATGACACTCCAACTTTGCTCTCTAGACTTGATAAAATGGGAACCGAAAGTTTAATCTACATATAATGTGGGTGACCATTGACCAAAGCCCATTTTTATAATGTGGTTGGATGCAAAGCCCATATTTGTTTCACCAGGACTTGATGGACTGGAGTCGGTGGACCCAAATTCTAATGGCCATAGTTCATAACTCGAATATTCATATAATAATATATGTCTCACAGTATATATATATATATATATATATTCATACAATATATTATGAATATATTGTATGAATTGCCCAGTAGTACGGTTGTAAATGAATATTCAAAAATTTTGTTTACCAATTACATTCGTATTCATTTATACAAAATTTATTCGCATCCATTTAAAGCAGATATTATCCGTATTCAATCAATATATATCCAATTAAAAATGAGATATGGATATGGTAAATACGTATTCGATTCGTTTAATATCCACTACAAATATATACATTTATTAAATAATATGTTCTTTATATTTTTCAATAAAACTCTTATAATCTATATATGTATATATAAATTATAATTGGAGAATTGGAAAGAAAAAAGAATGAATTT
Source organism: Jacaranda copaia (assembly GCA_014898725.1). Taxonomy (NCBI): domain Eukaryota; kingdom Viridiplantae; phylum Streptophyta; class Magnoliopsida; order Lamiales; family Bignoniaceae; genus Jacaranda; species Jacaranda copaia. The sequence continues at coordinate 75,990 of JACGDI010005285.1, read as the reverse complement.
AAAAATTATTATAATATAGAGAAAAAATTGAAGAATAAAGTTTTATGGTTGCTTGACTTTATAATTAATATATTTAAATGCCATTATTGATATTAATTAGTATTAATAATTATTTATAAAGTCAATTATTAATTAAAAATTATGCTATTTGTTTGATTGCTTTCTTTTTAATGACACTATATAGTTCCTTCTATTAATTAAAAATATGTGTTTGTTATAAATTTATAGATTTATGTATTTAAATATTCATAAATAGATTTCTAAATAATTATCATTGAATATGAATATAAAAAAAATAATTCGAATACGGATAAATTTAATTAAATATGAATGCATCTAAATAATTATAATCGAATAGGACATATCCTAATTAAATTGATATATGACGAATACGAATTCAGATGTCATTTTTAAATATTCGTCAAATACGTATTCGTATTCAAATATTTGAAAATTTAAATGAATACGAAAATAGCATATTTAGTTCATTTTATATCTATTTACACCTCTGCCCAATAGTATAAATTTCATATATGATGTGGGATATTAAGAGTTCGAGCTTGAATGAACTCTTAATATGTGTTTGTAGTTTTAAAAAAAAACAACTCATATATTCATACAAACAAATGTAATCATGTGGCTAGTCGCTGCACTAGTCCAGAATATAGATATTAATACGTACGTACATATCTTTGCTGTAAAGATATATCCAAATCTTCTCTTGCACCAATTAAAGTATCTATGACCCCTAATATAATATTGGTATGATTGGTATACAGAAATGAAATGAAAATGGAATGAGTGTTTTTAATTTTATTTTTAAAGTTATGATTGGTATAATTTAATAATAGAAATTCTTATTTCCGTAGGAATTCTTATCTCTAAAACATGAATTTAGCCATTTCTTTTCCCCCTATAGGTTTAGTTATTCCCAATTTATTAGGAATGAATTTTTTTATTTCACAAAATTACCCTTTAATATTTAACAATATTATTCTAAACTATCACAAAAACCTTCTTATATAACTTCTTGATAGTATCTTCTTATCTACAAGGATTTCTCCCATTAATTTCAAACTCTAGTTAAAAAATAAATAAATAAATGAACCAAGTATCACATTCTTTTATTTTTACCCATAGAAAATTAATTTTACTTTTCAAAATACAAATAAATCATTATCTTTGTCATACACTTTTATTAAATAAAAAATTAAATACTATGTAAAAAGTAGATAATTATGAGATATAAATAATTTATCAATAAAATATTTTATTTAACAATTTTTGTACAAAAAGATAATTTAGTTATGTAAGATACTTTCATTCCATTCCGATCTATCATTACTAAATATCAATCATAATACTAAAATCTAATAAAAAAATTGCGATTCCATTCCTTTCATATTCCTTTATCATACTAAGGATAGGATAACTTATATTAACATAATTTCTTTTTCGTATTCATTCAATTCCTACTTAATCCCATTAATGCATACTAATCAACACCTAAAACATACTCATATTTGTATTCACAATTATTCCCCCAACCTCCATTGACAACATTGTCAGCCCAATAAACACAAATTAGGTGCCAACCTTAAATAATCTTTCATTTATAATTCACAATATTAAGAGATCTACGTTTTCTACAGTTGTTCCACATTAATTGCCATTTGAAAGAAGAAACTCGCTAAATTAGAAACCGCCTAAATGAAGTTTCGAAAACAACTTAAGGTCATGGGGGGTGCACAATAACTCTTTACAAACATTCGGAACACATAATTAACCCTATGCTACAGAGAGCTGTAAATGGATATTTGAAAGTTCGTTTATCATTCACATTCGTATTGGTTTATACAAAACTTATCCATATTTATTTAAAGCGAATATTATCCATATTCATTTAGTAGATATTTAATTATAAATAAATATGGATATAGCAAATGTATATTTGATCCGTTTAGTATCCACCTTGAATATGTATTTATTAAATAATATATTATTTATATTTTTCAATAAAAATTCCATAATCCATATACACATATATATAAATTATAATTGAAGAATTGGGAAGAAAAAAAATAAATTTAAAAAATTATTGTAATATAGAGAAAAAATTGAAGAATTTAGTTAATCAACATAATTTTTGTTGTTTAGCTTTATAATTAATATACTTAAATTAATGTCATTTTTATTAATTAGTATAAATAATTAAATATATAGTCAATTATTAATTAGAAATTATACTATTTATTTGATTGTTGTCTTTTTAATGAAATTGTATAGTTCCTTCTATTAATTAAAATATGTATTTGTTATATGTTTATAGATTCACATATTTGGATATTTGTAAATAGATATTTAAATAATTATCATCAAGTATGAATATCAAAAAAGTAATTCGAATACGAATAAGTTTAATCAAATATGAATGCATATGAAAAATTATAATTGAATATGAATATATCTGAATTTGGCCGATATTCGACGAATACGAATTTGGATATTATTCTTAAATATCAAGCAAATTCATATTTGTATTCGAATATTCAAAAAATTAAATAAATACGAATATAAAAATAATATATTCAATCCATTTAATATCCGTCTATACTCCTATTTATTCAAATCTTTAGGTAGGGTTGTCAATGAGAACTCAACAGTGATCTTGGAAGAAATCTAGACATCTCAAATATTCTGACGAACTTTCCAATGACGATGCCCAAATAACTTAATGGGCACCCAACATAGGTGCCCGCCTGAGATGGGCTCCTGTACGATTTTGAACAGGCACCCTAAGTAAGTGCTTAGGGCAAGTGCTCTGGATTGGCACCATATGCAAACACCCTAAAATGAGCATATGCACCCAATGCAGGTACCCAGATTGACTCCCTCTTTCCACCGCTCAAGCGCGCATTTTACAGCAAACCCCATAGTCAATACTAGCAAAAATGCAAACTACATTACAAGGATAACATGATACACAAACAACCAGCTTTATGCAATATCTCAACGATAAAATGATAGAGTTTTAACTCCCACAACAAATACCCCAGATATGATAATGTTATGAACATGGAACCCACCCTACATTTAGAAAAGACTTGACCATTTGCAAGAGGACAAGGTGCTCATAGAAGATATAATCACCAAAAATTTCCCGTTAAAGAAACTATTCTAGAAACACTCTTGACAACAAAATCATAGCCTCAAGAAGTAGAAAATAACTTTCCCAGACCAAAGTATTATTTCCGTAACAAACACATTATACGATCACAAGAAGAAATATGACACTACAATACACCCTAAGGAGTCCCACCTCTCCCCAAGGAGCAACTCCATAGGATACCCTAGGAAGATCCCGCAATCAAAATAACGAGTGATTTGTAAGACTCGTCATAACTAAAGTAACTTCACAAGTCTAAGAAAATGCCTTACAGATACTTGAAAGAACACAAAATGAATCCCTCAACTAAAAAGCTTTCCAACTATGCCCAAACCTCATGAAGGGAACGAAGTGAAACAAGTTCCAATCTTTTTGCAATGCACGAGACCGTGAGCCAGTATCCGAAGTAATGACGTGACTTCAAAATCGCTTCACATGTGGAACAAAACTTACTCAATTCTAAGTTCCTAAAGGAACGCCTACTTTGTTAAGACACTAGCCTCAGGCAAACATATCAATTTTTAGCCAATGGAGAAGTGACATATATAAAATAATATGCTAAATATAAATTTAAAATTTCTATTTATTTCTTAAAAATTTATTAAATTTAACCAAAAAATAAATAATTAATTTTAATTAATATTATAGTATTTATTTTGTACTCAAGTCAAATATTGATAAGTGTTAAAGATGAGGTATCTATGTTTATGGATTAATCAAATTAAATATATTTGATATTATCTATTAATATCTTATATTATTTCTTAATATATGGTATTATCTCTTGTTATTTGATCTTGATAATATGATATTATCTCTTGAATATTTGATATTATCTTGTCAAAGAGATAATTATCTAAGAAATTCAAATCAATCTAAAAGTTTCCCATCAAATATCCATATAAAGAGAGTGATCAAAGCTTATTCAACACACAACACAAATTTGAGCAAGTGCGATAAACTTTGAAAGAGTCTAGCAATTCTCTCAAGCAAATTCAAGTAAATCCATGGTGCTCAAGGCATTTTACATGGAGCTCATTAAATTTTAGCGTTTGAATTGAGATCAAGGTGCGAAGCCCTCAAATTGGTGTTATTTTCTTCAAATCAAATTCAAGAAAATTCATGGCGTTCAAGGCATTCTTCACAAAGCATATATATTTTTGGCATTTGATTCAAGATTAAGGTACAAAGCCCTCGAATTAACGTTATTTCAAATTAAATTCAAGGAGATCTTTCAAGATTATATTTGGAGGAAAAGAACTAGAGGATTAGATTAGAGATTGAATCCACAATTGATAAGGTTGAATTTTATTTTATTTGTATAGATTTTTCTTGTCTTATAATTTTATTTATTGTAGATAGAAATTTATGCTTACAAATTTTAGCACACCAAGTGGGACTATCTTTACCTCTCATCTTTTTCCTTCATCAAGATTGAAGTATCAAATGGTTACCAACAAGACTGTTGTATTAAAAATTACTACCTCAAATTCCTCAAGTGCTAAAGCAAAAAGTGTTGGTGTCATCACAAGGAGTATATCTAAGAAGTTGCAATCATTTTCAGAGGTGGTTCCATTGCTTGCTATGGAAAAGGTATTGCCGCATTTTATTGATATGAACGAAGATGGTGGAGACTTGAAAGAACAATCCACATCATCCATTCTCCACTCAACATCAAATTCCTTGAGCATAGCGACAGTAATGGTGATAAGTGCTACAACCTCGGAAGAGCAAATTGCAAATTTGATGAGGACTATTGAAGGACTCATGAAGCATGTTCAAGAGTGAGACTTTCAAATCTCCAAATTGATGAGTAAAGTGGACAATCTTGATGCTAGCTATATGGTGGAGAAACAAATTGAGGCTCAAGACAAAGGCGAAATATCTACAAGGAAACAACTAGCCAAACAAAAGAGATTGCGACAAAAAAACTATAAGTTTCCACTGGACTAATTCCGATCGACACACTAAAGGATTTTATTATGAAAACTAACAAAAACAAGCTTAATGGAAGTTCCAAGTCGTCTATGACTTACTCCAAGTCATATACTCAAAGGATTGATAATGTGAAGATGTCAATTGATTCCAGCCACCAAACGTTTAGCAATTTGATGGCAAAGGCAACCTAAAGTAGCATATGGCTCGTTTCACTGAGATTTGTAATAATGCTAGGACATATTATTTGGTCAAACAATTTGTTTGATCATTAAAGGATGACACTTTTTATTGGTCTACAAACTTGCAAATAGGTTCTATTAATGGTTAGGGGGCAACTAGAAAAAGAGCTCTTCAATCGTTTCTATAGCACTTGAAGGATAATCAGCATGATTGAACTCACCAACTTTCTTCAATGGAAAGAAGAACCTATCATTGACTACATCAATTATTAGAGAAATTTGAATCTCAACTACAAAGATCAATTGTCAGAGGATTCAGCAATTAAGATGTGTATCCAAGGAATGCATTAGTCTTTTCTACATACTTGAAGGAATAAAACCAAAAACCTTTGAAGATTCAGTAACTCGTGCATATAATATTGAAATGAGCATGAATTTTGATGAACAAGAAGACTTAAGTGATGATGATGATGATGATGATGATGATGATGATGATGAGGGTAATTAGTTTTCATCTCTAAATTTTGAATGCTCCTTAACAAGAGCCTAAACTATCAATAATGCTCTCAAATAAGAGTATAAACTATCCGAAATTCTAAAGTCTTCAAGTATCTAAATGCAAAACTCAACTCTCAAGTCTTTAAGTTAAAGTTAAAGTTCTAAGCTCCAAGTCCAAACTCAAAATTTCAAGTCTTCAAATCAAATATTCAAGTCTCCAAATTCTAAGTGCTCTTTGATAAGAGCCTAAACTATCAATAAAGCTCCTAGATACAAGTATAAACTATTTAAATATTCAAAGTCTCTTTTGTGCTCCTTGACAAGAGTTTAAACTGCCAATAAGGCTCCTAAATATGAGAATAAACTATCTAAATATTCAATGTCTCCCATGTGCTCTTTGATAGGAGCTTAAACTATTTACAAGGCTCCTAGATACGAGCATAAACTGTATAAAATTTTTTAAGTCTTCTCATGTACTCCTTGACAAGAGTGTAAGTTGTCTATTAAGTCAAACTCAAGTAAATTATTTAACATAATTATTAATTGTCAATTAAATTCAAGTGAACTCCTTAACATGAGTATAAAATGTTGATTTAAGTTAAATAAGCTCTTTGACACATAAGCCTAAACTATATATTACTCATGGCTCGCATGAGCATAAACTATGTATGGCACTGCTCCTCTTAAGGATGTTTACTTTGAACTGTGTTATGACTTGATTTATTTATTAGGTTCACAGGCAAATAGGAGGACTTCATCATAAGAATCTCCAAGTATTGGAAATCAACAAAATCCATAAAGATTCCACAAAGAAATATAGTTCTTGATGACAGTGTGCAGCATGTTTGTAGGATGGCTCCATAACTCAAGGAATGCTTGAAGGACTTCTTATTGTAGACATATTTGAAAAATTGGAGAAAAGAAAAAATTCTCAAACATTTCAAGTCTTGCCTCTTTCGTGGATAATCAACACATCTTTCGCCAAGCTTTGAAGTGGCGGCATTTGTAGACATGTCAATTTTTAGCAAATGGAGAAGTGATACATGTAAAATAATATGCTAAATTTTAATTTAAAATTTCTATTTGTTTCTTGGAAATTTATTAAATTTAATTCCTAAAGATAAATAGTTAATCTTAATTAATACTCTAATATTTATTTTATACTCAAATTAAATATTGACAAGTGTAAAAGATGAAGTATCTATGTTGACGGACCAATCAATAAAATATATTTGATATTATCTGTTAATATTTGATATTATTTCTGATATCTAGTATTATCTCTTGATATTTGATTTTAATAAAATGATATTATCTCTTGAATATTTGATATTATCTTATTAAAGAGATAATCATTAAAGAAGTTTAAATCAATCTAAAAGTCTTCCATCAAATATTTATGTAAAGGGGATGATCAAAACTCATTCAACACACAATACAAATTCCAGTAACTGAGATAAACTTTGAGAGAGTCCAACAATTCTTTCATTCAAATTCACGAAAATCCACGGCATTTAAAGTATTCTTCATGGTGCTCATTAAATAATGGCATTTGTTTTGAGATCAAGGTGTGAAGCTTTCAAATTGACGTTATTTTTTTCAAATTAAATTCAAGGAGATCCATGGCATTCAAAACATTCTTCGTTGAGCTCATATATTTTTAGCGTTTGACTTGAGATTAAAGTGCGAAACTCTCGAATTAGTGTTATTTCAAATTAAATTTAAAGAGATTCACGGTGTTCAAGGCATTGATCACGAAACTCATCAAATTTCAAGATCATATTTAAAGGGAAAGAACTAGATAATTAAATTAAAGGTTGAATCCACCGTTGATAAGTTTGAATTTTATTTTATTTATATAAATTTTTTTATATAATTTTATTTATTACGGATAAAAAAATTTGCACTCACACCTCATTAATTCCCAAAGAGTATGTCTAAGTCTCTCCAGCACTTCACGATTAATCAGCACTATCCATTTGATCCCAATTACAAATAAAACTGAGATTTGTATCAGTCAAGACAAAAAGCGTCCCAGCAAAACATGGATGTCCAAGCTCGAACTCCTCGACAACAAGCCCAACAAGAATTCCACTCGGGTGCTGAGTGCTTCGGGTGTCACCTCCTCACTCCCTTTTCAACATATATGAATTTCGTCCAAAAGTTTACCAGAATCTGATCTCTCGACTTTCCATCATCTGCAAATAAACACTCAAAATTCGCGCAAATCCCTCAATAATAGCAATACGCGACCCCCCTGAACCTCAATACCTCCAGGACATGAAATGTATTTAAGTTTATAGATGGATGTTGAATTGAACTTCTCTAAGCCTCCTAGTTACGGTATTAATTTAATATCGAACACTTTCAAGTAGTCAAATTAAAAACAATCATTCAATAAACTTTATTTTAACAAATTAAGGTAAAAAAATATTGAAAATTGAACTTATAATATATTTTTAATATGAAACTAAAATTCGGATAGGGGATTTAATGATGCAAATAATTTTAACTATAAAAATAATTTACTAAATTAATCAAACATGAATCAATTAATTAAATTAATTACCTAAGTAAAAGTGCCGAAAAACCAAAGACAATATAAAACATATAAAATTTTTTTAGAAAAACCTTGATGAGCCTGTGCTCATTAAGGGAAAAACTATAAAAATATTAAATCCTAAAAATAACTTGACTACAAGAAATCATTCACAAAAAAACCACAAACATTCAAAAACTTTCAAAAAACAGAGATCTCTATTTGGGCATTACAAAGAAAATGAACCAACATTCTGTTGTCTATTGAATTTTTTTTTTTTTAAATCTATTTTCATGCGGCATCAATATTCATGTATTGTGATTACAAAAAACATTTTTCATTTGTACCATATATTTTATTAAAAAATAAATTGTTAATTAAATTCACATTCACATAAAGATAAAATGTTGTATATAAATTGTACTTTTAAGTTTAATTAATTTAATTTGTACATATCACGGGCGTATGCTAGTTTGATTAAATTTGAAATTCATTTCAAAAACATGAAAGAGCTTTCAATTTGATTACTTGAGCAATAGTGCAGTTAAAATAAAAATCTTACTAAGACCACAAGTTCTTGCAGAAACTAACTTTGACCAGCAAAGTTACGGTGGCCACTTTTCAAAATTTGATTTATTATCCTTCTAAATTAAAATTTCTATAACTTAAATGGGAGAGTCCTTGATGATTTGTTATGTTAGTCCTTTTCTTGTGGCAATCTAACAAAATATATTATCTTCACTACAATTACACATTCAGTTGTAAGTTATTCAAATATTTTTAAGGATCAATTTCTAAATAAATAATTTTTTTAAATATGTTTCAGTAGTAATACAATAACTAAAGAAAAATTGTGTAATTTGTCTTTCATTTTTTTCAAAAGGAAAAAAAATAAATGAATCAATAAATTCAGTGTTGCCGTCATCCTGTCAATAATCTAAGAACCTATCACAACAAGAACAAATTAAACTAAAGTTGAACATTTGGAAGTGGAAGGATCGTATAGAGCCGGGAGCAGGTATTTCCGACCATTGGCACCATGCGCATTGTAGCTAGCACCAGTAGTGGGGTCTACCAACAAGTCGCCAGCATAACCCGGGTAGGATCCTTTGGCAAAGACTCCAGGGCAAGCTGAAGCAGCTTCTAATGGGGCTTCAGATGGGCCTTGATAAAATCCATTTCCAAATGGGTTAGTCGCAGTTCCAGCCAAAAGCCCACCTAGGTTCATGACGATTCCGTCCAAACCCAAATCATTGTTTGGTGCAATCAGTGGCGGGCTCTGTGGACCGTAAATGGGCTGGTGGAATGGCCACGCGCAGTAGCCAGGGCATTGTGTTTCTGAGTTGCCCACCCAAATGTAGGCAAACTTGTAATTCTTCCCCTTCACGAAGGCATTCTCGGAACCGTGGGTCCCGCATCGGTTTACACAGAAGCCGTCGACGGCGATATCTGACGCCGTTAGGACGACGTTAATGGCATCCTTTTGATCCCCCTTTGCAGCAAGTTGGACGATTTGTTTCTGAGAGAGAGATTTTCCGAGGGAGTAGGACTCGTCAAGCAGTTGTTTGCCCAAATGGAGGGAGAGTGAGGATGGATTCTTGGAGTTGGCTAAGTGGTAGTATTTCTCGATGGCCTTCCACCAACCGGTGACAGAGGGTTGGGTCTGGGTAGGCGACGAGGATGAGAGGGAGGTTATGAAATCAGCGACGATGGACCTTTGGGACGGCTTGAATCTGCCGTACCATATGAGATTGACGGTGATTTTGCCGCGGAGAAGGGCGCCGTTGTGATACTGGAGGAGTTGGTCTTGTGAGTCTTGGACAAGACTGGTGAGCTTTCTTGAAGCAAAACAGGCATTGATGAAGAGGGAAATGAGAGCCAAGAATTTCAGAATGAAGTAACGAGAAGCCATTTTTGATGAATTAAAGAAAAAAGAAAACAAACAGAAGATAAGCTACTGCAGCTGCTATTGCTGTGTGTGATTGAGTGGTGAAAGAAGAATGGAGGAGAAGGCTATTTATAGTCCGAATTACAGATGTGGAAAAGTTGTAGGCATTATAGTCAAAATTGAGACGCGGTTTTTGTAATTAGCAGAGATCACAGCTCACAAGAGAAGAAAAAGGCATTACAGCTTGCTTTGATGCGTGGACCATTTACAGCTTACTTACAGCATGCCTGGCGCTTTGTCACATTAAGGGGGATTTTGTGTATTTCCTGAAATGCCCATCAGTCGTTTGTTTTAGTAAGGTTGGTGTTCCTACTTTCTGACTTATTTTCATCTAATATTCTTACTAATATTTTTTTTTAATCAATAATATTCTTACTAATAAATTGACATATAAAATATAGTAACCATTGTTTTGTCCAATTCCGTCATCAAGAAGCAGGTTTAGGCGTGCTGTGTGCATATATATATATATATACACATATTCATTTCATTTGTAAAATTAATCATATCAATTTCATAATATTAGATATAGGAAGATATTCCTATATCGAATAATTACAATCATATTATGAATTTTGGATGAATGTTAAGAAACTAGGCAGCCGCTTGGTTATAATCTCGATTTATTTTTTGCTTTTTAACATTTTTAAGATTAAGAAGATAGTTAAAGAAAAAATTTAAAATAAATTTATATTTAAATAGATATGGAAAATAATAATTATAGAGAATTGAAAAAATAATAAGGAAAGATGATAATAATAAAAAAAAATTAGTTTTAATATTACGAATAGCATTCGAGTTTTTACTCTTAAAACTTATAAGACGAGTAGAAGTGCATTGAGAAATTATAAAATCTTTACTAATGGATTCAGATTGAGTTAATATTAGCATATTTTTTGTTTATTGCACGAAAGGATTATTAGCTTTGAGACTTGAACGGAAGGGGTAGTTTGGGAAAAGAGTGTAAAGAATAATACAGAGAGAGGTTGATGGCTTTAGGACAGGCTGGACGGCTGGGGGTGCAGTAGCTGGTCATTGGAAAGCGGGAATAGCTGTCCCAGTTCGCAGTCGGGCACCTGCACCTGAGATGCGTGTCAAACAGACACTGGGAGCAAAGCATCCTATGTCCATGAGGAGGGGAGCATTACAAATTTATTATTATTACCATAGTTAAATACATTTTCATTCTTCGAACCGTACTGCTTGCCGCAAATAATCCCTACACTATCAAATGTAACAAAAAATTTCCTCAATTTAACAGCACAAATGAAAAAAGAGGGGACATAAAATTTATGTGTATATTTTTATTCAATATTTTAAAAATATCTTTCAGTTACTTAATCCAAAAATAGTACACTTGATAGTTTCTTTATTTAAAAAAAAGTGATTTTAACCAAAAAAAAAAATAGATTCACCTCATGAACTTAATCTAAAAAAAACAAAGCCCGTTTTCTTTTCTTCATTCATGCACTTTCAAACCAACGTTTATAGAAAATTATCTTTCATTGCAATATGGGTGAAAAATCATAATCATAATTTAATTTGTTTGTTGGTGGTTCAAAATTTTTTAGGTCTTTTGGATTTTCCAACAAAAGTGTCTTGAGTTTTTATAACTTTAACAACAAATAAGATTTTCTTTTGGATTTTACAATAATTAATCAATGGGTTTATATTTATATTCTTGTATACATATCATAGAGTTTGTGGATTTTATAAATTACAAAAAGGATCTAGGGTTTTATCCTTAAAAAATTGGGCTTAGTATTATGTTTTGGTATATGGATGTGTTACAGGGTTTAGGGATTATGGAAATTAGGTCAATTATGATGGTACGTGTTGGGAACATTTCGTAGAAATAAAGTCGATGAAAAAGAAAAAAGTCCTCTTTTTGTAAAAAGCTGAAGAAGACAATAAAATGATTAAATCTCTTTACAATCTAGCAAGTTAATAGTATTGAGATACCCAATCCTTTGGCTATAAAAGTAAAAACTCAAAATACTTTTTGTTAGAAAATCTAAATATTTGAAAACGTTTGAACCACAAACAAAAATATTAAATTATTATTATAATTTTTCACCCATACTACAATGAAAAAATATTTTTCTACAAAATTTGGTTTGAAGGTGGGTGGATAAAGAAAAGAAAATGGGCTTTGTTTTCTCTATTTCTTTTTCATGAGATGAATCCCTTTTCTTTCCTTTTTTTGGGCTAAAATTATTATTTTTTCTAGCAAAGAAATGATCAAATACACAATTTTTGGGTTAAGTAGCTCCAAGGTATACTTGAAATATTGAGTAAAATATACCCATATATTTTCTCTCTCCTCTTTTTCCATTCATTTTCGGCTTTTTGTTACATTAGATAATTTAGGAGGGGGGTGTTTGCGACTAGCTGTATGGTTCAAAGGGTGAAAGCATATTTAATTCTTATTCTTATTATTATTATTTTAGATGCATCAAAAATTAAATATTTTACTGTAAAAGAAATATGTTTTCTATACTAATGTAAAAGCGCCTCTTTAAATTGAAACTGAACTTTAAGTGATGGTTGAAAAACTGAAAATTCTTTATATATATGCATTACTGTTATCAAGAGTAATTAAGAGTTATTAATTTAATATTATTATTTAAATTAAGAGGATATTTTGAGAAACTCTTTTTAAGAAAATAGAACCATAATTTTGAAGTGTTTCAAAAATGAAATGAAAAGAATAAATAAATAATACTTTTACACAAAATTTAATTTTTACTTGAAATAATATGATATATACTTGCTACCATGATCGGTGTAGTTCATAAAATATAACAATTAATCCACTTCGTAGAATAAAGGCTCTTTCAACAATTTGGTCATATGGAATAGTTCCTTTGATATAAATATGTATGTTCAAATTTGCGCTTAATAGATTATGGGCCACAGCATTAGTGTTTAGGCCGAAACTCTTTCTCCGGCAAAAATGAAAGTTGCCCTCATATTGGGACGGAGTGATATTCAATGATGAGGGTGAGGCGATGACAATTACTAATGACTCCAATATTCCAGCTAGATCAACCCTGCATGCAGCCTTACAGCTGCGCTCTTCCCTACCGCCAGCTATTGCTTTCCTTTTTGTTTCTTTGTTGTTATTTGACCTTTGACTTTGAGGATGAAGTAACTTAACTGCTTCACGTGAGATGCGTGGCCTCATAGGAGATCTTAGCCATACACTAAAAAACACCTTTTTCTTTTTTATTTGAAAATATATTGAGCAATACTTATTTACACAGTATACGCGTTGACTGTTATAATAATATCATGTAATTACTTGATGAATTCAATGTGTTAATAAAATGTTGTTGTTGTTGTTGTTGTTGTTATTATTATTGTTATCTTGTACTTGCACACTTAGCATATACAAATATTTATTTTCTTTCTATCTGTTCATAAATAATTCAAATGCATGTAACAAAAATAATTTCACAAGTTCAATGATATTTGATCTAATGATATAAGTATTCCATATAAAATGTGAGATTGAATGTTCAAACCTAACGGACAGTCAACTTGTGTGAGTATATATATATATATATATAAAAGAAAAAAGAAAAAAAAAACAGTCTCAATCCACTCAAAAGAAATTTAGACCAATATATTACAACAACATACACAATTAATAGCAATATACAACAAAGAATCAAATATGAAAATTGAATTATCTAATCCAGTATTTGATCGAAAAAATTAAGTGTACAAAATTCAATTAAATTTTATAAAACGAACACTCCTAGAGGCTAGAACGCTATAATCAATTGGCACTACAAGGCGATTACTTAAGCATTAGTACAGATTGAGCTCACATGCATTGAATCTTAGGGTGCCCGGGGGCTTTCATCTGATCCATTGCACTTGACTTGGATGTCACCAAAATTGAATTAGGTAAACTATAGCCTAAAAACAATACTTGTTAATTAGAGTAGCAGAGGATCCAATGACATCTAAATCAATATTAAAACTAATTGGTATCAATTAGCTTTCTCGGAGTCGGAGACATCATTAGTTGTTATGGGAAACTGAGCAGCAAACGTGCCTGAAGGCTGAAGGGTAACAATTTTGGTGCTAGCTGGAGCATTTCTCTACAGGTTGCTCATTATTTCAATTTCTTTCTACATTCTCCTTTTCTTGGTAGGGTATGTTGTGTGTAACGAAAACTAAAGAAGTTTTAATCTTCCACTAAAACTATATCGCTGCCTTGTTATAATATAAAATAATAACATTAACGCACAATCAAATGATTTAATAGTGTACTGGATGCATATCCAAACGTTTATAATACAAATATGTTTTTCGCCACTCACATCAATACATGTTGCATGTTTATATAATGAAATATTTTTTCTTATTACTATCTTTTCCAACTAATTAAATAAACTTATTCATCGAGAATATATAATGTCAACAAGATGCATGGGAATTATAATATGATCCAGGATTTGAACATTGTATATCTGAATTTAGAATCAAGCCTAACTAAGAATACCATTTGATGGTAGAATGTAGACACAACTTGAGAAAGAGATCTAGCGGGTCTCTTTTCGTTTTGAAGTTGCAATTTGACATCACAATCAACGTTTTATATGCATGCCATACATTGATATGTAACAGAAAGTCTCACAATATATATTGCAAACGTATTTGAACTGGCCCAATGAATGATATAGAATGAAGTCAAAGGGAATATATATATATATATATCATACTTTTTGTGTAGCATGTGACTTGCAAAGGAAAGTGGGAAGCAGTGCTGTAAGCAAGCTGTAATCGTGGATGCATCAAAAAGCTGTAATACTTTTTATTGTCCTTAGTTTTCTCCACTAATAACTAAAACCGCGTTTTTGAATTTTGGCTAATGCTTAATTAGCAACTATCTCTAAATCTCTTTCGCCGCAGGCCACAGAGAAACCGCACCCCGACACCACACACACACACACATATATATGGCCTTGTCCTCCACTCTGCACTCACTACCCAATCTCATAAAGTAGCTCATCTTCTTCTTTTCTTTAATTCATCAAAAATGGCTTCTCCTTACTTCATTATGAAATTCTTGGCTATCATTTCCCTCTTCAACCTCTGTTTTTCTTCAAGAATGCTCACCACTCCTGTTCAAGACTCTCAAGACCAATTCCTTCACTATCACAATGGCGCCCTTCTCCGTGGAAAAATTGCCGTCAATATCATATGGTACGGCAGATTCAAGGCGTCCCAGAGGGCAATCGTCTCCGATTTCATCACCTCCCTCTCATCCTCGTCGCCTTCCCAGACCCAACCATCCGTCGCCGCGTGGTGGAAGGCCATCGAGAAATACTACCACTTAGCCAACTCCAAGAACCCATCCTCACTCTCCCTTTATTTGGACGAACAACTTCTTGACGAGTCCTACTCCCTTGGGAAATCTCTTTCTGAGAAACAAATCGTCCAACTTGCATCGAAGGGCGATCAAAAGAATGCCATTAACATCGTCCTAACGGCGTCGGATGTTACCGTCGACGGCTTCTGCGTCAACCGGTGTGGGACCCACGGTTCCGAAAATGCTTTCGTGAAGGGGAAGAACTACAAGTTCGCCTACATCTGGGTGGGCAACTCCGAGACACAGTGCCCAGGCTACTGCGCGTGGCCATTCCACCAGTCCATTTACGGCCCACAGAACCCACCACTGGTTGCTCCCAACAATGATGTGGGTCTGGACGGTATTGTCGTGAATGTGGGTGAGCTTTTGGCAGGAACTGCGACGAACCCATTTGGTAATGCATTTTATCAAGGCCCATCTGAAGCGCCATTGGAAGCTGCATCGGCTTGCTCAGGAGTCTTTGCCAGAGGAGCCTACCCGGGTTACATTGGGGACTTGTTGGTTGATCCCACAACTGGTGCTAGCTACAATGCGCATGGTGCGAATGGCCGTAAATACTTGCTCCCGGCTATATACGATCCTTCCACTTCCAAATGTTCTACTTTAGTTTAATTTGTTCTTGTTGTGATAGGTTCTTAGATTATTGACAGGATGACGGCAATGCTGAATTTATTGATTCATTTATTTTTTTTCTTTTGAAAAAAATGAAAGACAAATATTGTTTTGATATTTTGTTTAAAATGAAATTACTATATAAAGTTGAAAATGTATTGTATTTAAATATTGTTGCATTTTTGTATTAAAAGTTGTGCAAATAAAGTAAGAGAAAATAAAATGAAAAAATAAAAAAAGAGTGTAAAAGTGTATTTAGAAAAATGTGATGAAAATAAAAATGTCTATGCAAATAGGAAAGAAATTGATAATTTTTAATTTTTATTTTAAAAAAAAAATGAAGATGATATTTGAAAACAAAACCAAAAATAGGCATTAAGTTATCATTTGACTTTAACTAAATAAGAATTTCTCTACAATCAAATTAGGTTCGTGCTTTGAGCCGCATGAGTAATACACCTCATTGATTAAAAAAATGGATTGGATTGGATACCATTGGATCTTCGATTATTCTATTGTTCGATTAGATTTTTAATAAAAAATAATAATTTTAAAAAATCATCCTATTTAATTTTTTTTTTGAATCAATGTTGAACTGCTGCAATCGTGGAACCGTTTGTTGTTTCCTTGAACTGGCAGTATATTTTGGTTGGAAACATATTTTGTTTCTATTTAATTGCTTCTATACTATCAATTTTGTGCTTTTGAATTATATATATATATATATATATCATGTATTGGTGCACCAACTGTACTCTAACAAACACATTACAAATTCCACACAAATATAATATTTTATTATTGTCATCGTCGTCGTAGTAGGTTGTTTTCATTTTCTAAACTTCTTTAAACTTTTCGCGAATAATTAAAATTAGGGGCATGTAAGATAGTCTAGACCACCCATGAACTTTGCAGGCGGATTAGTTTGAAGTAATGATGTAAAAATTTATACCATGCCTATGTATTATAAATTAGAAACTTACTACAAAAATTGAAATTACAAAATTAGTATTTAATGATATTTTTTTTATCGACATTTTCTAATATAATGACACACACACACAAAAAAAAAAGTAAATTAACATGAGAATAGTTGTAAAAATGCCACTATAATTTAATATTTAATAGTATTTGACTATTAAGTATTATGACAAATAAAATAATAACATTTGATTGAAAATAACAAGATAAATATATTTTAGTGATGTTTAACTAGTGTCACTAATTTTTTTATAATAGTGCCACCAATATGTAATTATGGTTATTGATTAAAAAATTGGACCAAATCGGACGGTCGGACCATCGACATCCTTGTTGTTTGGTTTGATTTTCAATAAAAATCAATAATTTTAAAAAATTGCTCTATTTTGAGATAATCATTTGAATAAGTGGTTAAACTACTTCGACCATTGAATTGCTCGCACTTTGTTTGGATTGGACTAATTTGTTTTTCTATTTTTTCCTCTTTTTATTCATGTTACAATTAAAAATTTGCTTCTTTTTCTATTTAAAACCTAAACTACAAAGAAGCAAGATACAAGCCATAGAGCAAATTGCCAAAATACCTAGACTAGAGGTCAAAAACTAAAGTTTTGAGATCGTGATTTATGAACTAGAAAAATAAAAGTTATGTTCTTTATGTCTTGTGTTTATTTTGAAAAAATTAACTGTTATTAGTATCTTGCTCCACAATGCACCACGAAAGTTAAAATTAATAGTTTTAGTTTTTTATGTTTTATTTTTGATATTTTATTAGTGTTAAACAATATAAATTACAAATTAAGGTTGACATCACGTTCAATTAAGATTCAATCACGATTCGTCTAATGTTTGAACCAATGAATTATAAAACAAACCAACTTTTTCAATTCGATGGATGATCTAGTTTTTTGAACATTGTTTATGATGTTATTTGAAAAAAAATCATAAATTATTTAATGCACTAACTTAATGGCATTTTATGGCGTAACGACATACAAAAGTAACATGGTGACAACCGGAAAAAGAATATCACTATAACAAAAATATTTAGTGATATTTAAACTATTAGATAACATACAAAATAATGACATTTGATTAAAAATGCCAACAAAATGTAATTTGAAGGCATTTAACTAGTGCCATTAATTTTTCTTTAAAAATGCCAATTATATTTATTTATGATGTCACCTAAAAAATGTCACAAAATATTTAATTGCACTAACTTAGTGATATTTTATATTGTAATAACCCACAAAAATAATATGGTGATGTTTGTTAAAAATAAATGTTAGTATAATACAATATTTAGTTGCGTTTGATTAATAAATAACAAATAAAAATAGCATTATTTGATTGAAAATGCCAATATAAATGTATTTTTAAAGCATTGAAATAACATTGCTAAGTTTTTCTTAAAAAATACGACTCATATTTATTTATGGTGCTATTTGTAAAAGATGCTGCAAAGTATTTACTAGCACTAATTTAATGCTATTTTACAATATAGTGACATATTAAAGTAATATAATGGTAATAATAAAAAATGTCACTATAATATAATACTTAATGACAATTGATTAATAAATGTCATAAGTTAAATGTAATTTTATTGAATGTATTAAAAGCATTTAACTAATATCACTACTTTTTTTTTAACAAACATTCCAGTCATAATTTATTAATGAAGTGGCATGAAATAAACATTACATGGACAGATAAGGTATAAATATATTCATAACTATAAAATTTATATTGACTAAGTTAACTATATTTTCAAAGAAGTTTAAAAAATTTAAATTTTTGCTCATTATTTCTCCCTTCACTTATATATTACATTTTATTTTTGAATATTTTTTATTTCTAAATTTAATCTCTCACATGTTTTCAAATGTAATATTTAATACAATAATTTCGAGCATACATTTAATTAATTGACAAAATATACTGTTAAAGTATAAAACTAAATTAATATTTTTTTACTATATGTATTAAACATTTGAAGAGTAGTTTGATGGTAAACCCATATCTTTTCAATAAATAGTTACAGATTTGAGCCATTTATAGAGCAATTGGAGTATGTTGGAGTCTCATACATAAGACAATGCATGCAAATTAATATGTCACTCAAAAGAATCTTTTGTGATATTTAATTTAACATGTTATTTAATTAATTTTTATGGTGTGTTAGGATGTTTTCTAAAGGAATCTTTTGTGGTATTTTAACATCACTATATGAATTTTTGTGGCACATTAACATATCATTTAAAAAAAAATTCATGATATTTTAACATGCCGTTTATTATTTTTTTGTGGCATATTATCTTATCATTTAAAGGAATTTAGTGGTATTTTAACATACCACTACATGTATTTTTATTAGTATATTAGCATGTTATCTAAAAATAGCTTCGGTGTTGCTTTGACATTTTATTTAATGTATTTTTGGTAACATTTTAACATGTCATTTGTTGCATTTTATTGATACCACAACAGAGGTAAATTGGTGATATTTATATCTTTAACTACACAGCCACAAATAGCACTTTTTTAAAAAATATCACTAAATATAAAATTACAAATATAATATTATTTAAGTGACATTTTTTGATGCCTTTAATGCTTAATTTGGTTTTAATGAAAAATATTCAACCAAGTAAGGGGTTGGAAAACTTAAATATTCAAAGTTGAATTGAATTTACTATAGATTTAGAGGACGAAACTCCTGGCAGGAAGCCGTTGGCACCACAGAGCCAATTACTTAAGCAGAAGTTGAAGTCAGCATATATTATGAGTTGCAACAAATGCATTGAATTCCGGTGGCCATGAAGTTTTTATATGCACGCATAAAAGTGAATTGGGTAGCTACCCTAAAAATTAAATACTTGTTATTTCGAATAACAGATAATCCAATGCGAGATAATCATATCTAAATCAATACTAAAACTTGTTTTTAATTAGCTTAATTTCTCAGGGACACCACTAGTTGTGATGGACAACAGAGCAGCAAGCGGGTCTCAACTCTCAAGGCTATATATATATAAGTAGTCTTGTTCCATTATCAGCTAACTTTACTTGCCCAATCCATTAATTTTTATTGCCAAATCTTAAAATATTGATAGAGAGAATGGCTATCGGGTGAATGCCG
Organism: Jacaranda copaia; assembly: GCA_014898725.1. Classification (NCBI taxonomy): domain Eukaryota; kingdom Viridiplantae; phylum Streptophyta; class Magnoliopsida; order Lamiales; family Bignoniaceae; genus Jacaranda; species Jacaranda copaia. Next base: position 55,598 of record JACGDI010005285.1, on the reverse strand, counting down.
AGAAAACAAGCAAATTCAATCTTGGAGTATAATTTTTTTCCCTTTTATTTTATTTTCCTTGTGGATGTTGAACATATCTTGGGGAGTCTAATAGTGTATAATTTTGACTGAATTTTGCCCAGTGATCTTCAAATGAGCTTGCCTGTTCATTAATTATGATTTAAATAATTTGTGGGTTTATTATAAGAAGACAAATTTGATATTATTTCCTTTACGATTTTCAATTTTTAGAATTATTATCATGTTTAAAGACCTAATTTTTATTAGATTTTTTATTCATAAAAGGCAATTATTGTTCGAGGCATAATACGTTTAGCTAATTAGTTAGCCGGAAAAAAATTATAGCACTCTATCAATGATTAGATATTCGTTTAAGCAAGTTTTAGGTGCCTAATCAACATATAGATGCTTTTATACCTTATTTGTTTTATGTTGCCACGAATTATGATCTTATACTTTACGAGAAATGAGACCTATTGTTGCTCTTATTCTGATAAAATTTTAAAGAAATGATTGTCTGTCAATTATGGTGTAAGCATTTTTATTAATAACTATGGGACTATGGGTATTGTTTAATATAGTGCTGAAGTATTCGTCCATAAGTTGTTCTTTTTTCCAATGTTCTCTCTATATTATAGTAATTATTTATTTAGAATAATTAATGTATTGTGTGTAACAAAAAAATAGAGAAATTATTATAATATTTCCTGGAGTTTTATCTAAATAAATAAATCTATGCATTTATTTATGACATGAAATATTTCTTAACGCAATAATAGCATTAGTATAAAATCAAATGATTATATAACTCCACTTCTATAAGAGCAAATTGCAAAAATAGAACCGTAAATAAAGTTATTTTGTAAAAGAGGATCGGAATTCAAGCGGTGGCAAAATTAGGACCGTAACTAAAAAAAAAATTGAAAAAAAAAGGGACAAGACTCATCAGAAAGTACCGTCAGTGTACCTAAAAAGCACAATCAGCATTGGAATATTTTTGCGTGGCACTTGGTTGGCACAACTTTATGCCTTGTGATGTGTCACGTGTATTTTAATAAAAATAAAATTGCAAAATAAGGACGATAAATAAGGCCATTTTGCAGAAGAAGATCGAAATTAAGGAGCAACAAAAAAGATAGTATATAAAACTGAAATAAGGAGCATTATCATCAAATTTCACCCAATGCAAACTCATCAATTTATCCAATCTTGCATCATTACTCATTTTTTAATTAACCAATTAAACTTTGTAGCATTCCAACCTTGTAAATTCATTCGATGTTGTATCAATAGTCATTTCGTATGAATCGTGTGAATTTCATAGCATTCCGATATCATCAATTTTTGCCCGACTTTTTGCTATTCAATATTCTAGTATTATGTGGTTATCCTTTTTGCTACTCCTCAATGTTTTGCTTTTTAAGATTGCTTATCTTTTTTATTGCTCCTTTCTTCCAATCTGCTTTTGCATAATGACCTTACTTATAGTCCAATTTTGCAATTTTTTTTAAATCAAAGTGTACGTGGCATATGATGAGGCACAGAGTTGTGCCAGCCAAGCATCACACAAGTATATTCTAGCCCTAATAGTGTTTCTCAATGAGATGACTATGCTTTCCGATCGTCTTTGGTTCTAATGAAAAATTGGAAATCTATGTAACGATTGAGGCAGGGGTGATTTATTCTATCCCTTTGATTTTATTCACTTTATGAAAAGATGAGTCTCCTCCTTTTTCTTTTTTCTTTTTCTAATTTTTCTTATAGTTATGATCTTACTTTTGCCACAGCCTCAATTCCAGTCCTCTTTTAAAAAATGGAATTATCTAAGGGATAGGATTTTAAAGATATAGGAATGATACGGTCTAGGATTTGAACATATTCTGCTTAATTTCAAATACCTAGGGCTTGTTTGCTTGCAAACCCTTAAAAGACACACAACCAAAAAAAAAAGAAGATAATTAATGATAAAATATAAAGTGATAGTACAAAATTATCACTAATTATATGTATTAAGTGACAAAAGATTTTGTTTAGTAACTTAGTACTTTTTAGAAATTAAATGGTGATAAGACTACCAATTAAATTGTCACCATTGATAATTAGTGACATTTTGATGCTGATTGTTTAATGAAAATAAAAACTTTGTTATAAATTATAGTGATAAGTTTTATTGTTATTAAGTTGTTGCTATAGATATATCATTAATTGTTAATGATGACAACCTAAACCATTAGTTTTTGTTACTACTTAACTATATTTTGACAAAACAAAAATTATTAGCACTTAAAAATTATCATTAATAACAACATAAAACTATTGTCACTTAATACATGTTATTGATGCATTTTTCACATTATCATTTATTATTTTATCACTAATAATTTTTTTTTGTTGTGACATTTTCTAACTCCCAAAAAAAAAAAAAACAAGAAATCATACTTCCCCAATTCCCCGACCCAAAGCACATGAATTTATACTTAAAATACCCCTCACTATTCCCACATAAAACATAATCCTCAAAGTCTTAAAATAAGGTTGACCTTTCTCATTTATAATTTATAATTTTTGAAATTAATAATTTATGAGTTATGATTAATTTATAACATTTTGAAATATTATTTTATAATGTGTTGTAATATAAAAAATTTTACGATACAAAATGCTATTAACAATGAAGAGATTTCCCCCTTTTAGTCCTATTCACCTCTCCTCTCAATTATGGAGATTTAAATGCCACATTATGGGCATAACTTCGTGAATACCATAGGGATTAAGCAATGTTGCAGGAGGGATTCTTTTTTGCTGTCAATGTTGGGACCTCCTTCTCCTGGAGCATTATCCTTTAATCTCATATGCGTGAGCTGTTACAGGCATGGAAGTGCTCCCAGCTTCTCCTTGAGGTGGCATAGCTTAGAAAGGAAGTAACTTGGTAAATCGGGATTATTATATCACATCACTAGACCTCTCTGCACAAGTTGTGAAGGGTGAAGTTGATGTTTTCCTCAAAGGAGTGGGAGAAAAGAATATAATTAAAGAGGTCAAGAGAATTATTGAAATGTTACGTCTTTATAGTTATTTGGAATACTACTCTTGCTTATCTACCTTGTGCAAATTATGTTATGCTTTTCTATTCCTTTTTCCTTTCCTTGTTGATTGTTGAATCTCTGAAGAGCTATAAAGTTTGAAAATTAGATGGTAGTGAATTACCTTCTATCATGTGTTACTTAGGTAAATCAAGCATCTTTAAGGCAAGAAGTTTAACATACTAACTTTCTTATGTTGACTATGTTAAAAAAATTAATGCGAGCACTAGAGAAGTTTGCTAACGTCAAAGTCATTGCTCATGGAGGGTATCCAGAGGTTAGGAATTTATAATTTTTTTGACATACTATTACATGATAAAGTATCTTATAGTCAAATGATTTTCATTTAAATGTTCGAGTCCAAGTGCTGTTGGTTCTCAGTTAGACATCAAGAGACATTGACATCTAATCTAGACATTGTTGTAGCAATAAGGTTAGTTAATTCATGCACCTACTTGTTTTGTGTTTACTAATTTGATATAAAAATCATGATGGCCAAATATGACTGAAGTCTTATTTTTGACTGTGATTGAGAACTCAAACCTCTTGTGGTCGTGGAGGAAAGCTTAAAAACCTCATACGAGGCAACCTTCAGATAAATTTTGTAGGTTTCACAAAAAATTCGAGCATCTCACAAATGAATGCAAGCACTTGCGTAATGAATTAGAAAGGTTGATTTTACTCAGATCCCTGCAGGAATTCTTGGACCTAGGTTAGAGGTACATGTCCTTGTGCAATCCCCCTATGTTTAATTTTCTAGCTAGGACCTGTGATTGGGCTACCCTAAAGGGTTGTGCCCCACTGGGTATCTCAGCGCAATCAACTTTTGTTCTCACCTCAAGGATAAGATGTTTGACAACCTGAACAGGGGAGTAATACTAATAATGCTCCTCTATCTTGCAATATGATTCAAATGACAGTGGGAAGACCCATTAATGGTGATTCACGTTGAGCAAAAAAGGCCCATGCCCAAGTAGTTAAACCTATGGTGAGGATGGGGAGATGCCCTTATTCACATACACTTACACAATAGTGAGAGGAGGTTTATACGGCGGTAGAGCAGTGCCCTCTCCTAATTATACAATTTGGTCCTATAGATCTGGAAGGTCTCTAGGTGCCACATTAGGATGCTTTAGTAATCATGGCTACCCTAGCTAACTATAACATAACACGCATGTTGATTGATAGTGGGAGCTCGATGGATGTGATTTTTATTCATATTTTTGAAAAGATGGACCTTGGGGAAATTCAAATGCACCAAATAATGACAACTCTCTATGGTTTCATTGGCAATTTTGTTAAGCCAGTTAGGTAGGTGGCTCTTCCCCTATCTTTGGAGAAAGGACTATTTCAAAAAATAAAAATGATGAAATTCCTTATAGTTGACTCACCTTCTACCTATAATGTAATATTAGATAGGTCTATGCTTAGCATCTTCCAGGCTATTGCCTTACCCATACACATGAAGATCAAGTTCTCAATTGATGATACGGTGGGCAAGGTATGAGGAGACCAATTTGTGTCTTGAAGATGCTGTGTTGAAGTGGTGAGGCAGCATGATATCCCAAGGGGGAAAATAGTGGAACTTTCCATGCCAAACATAAATGTAGATATTCCAAGTCACTTAGAAAGTCACATTTAGCTCGTAGATAAGTTAATTATAATCGAGCTTATGTTGGGAGAACCTCAAAAAGTCACAAAGGTAAGTGCATATCTTATACCAGAGCTCATCGAAAAGTTAGTAAATTGCTTGAAAAGCAACATAGATATATTAATCTTTTTCGCCCGTGATTTGAAAAGGATTGACCTTATGGTGACAGATCATTGATTAAATATGGACCTTTTTATCAAACTAATGAAGCTGAAAAAATAGAATTTCAGCCATGGACAAAATAAAATTATATAAGTTGAGATCGAGAAGCTTTTGGATGTTGGCTATATAGTGGAAATACAATTTCTTGAGTGGCTTGTAATGTAGTACTAGTATCTAAGGATCTAGATAGGTGGAGGGTCTGTGTAGATTTTTGAGATTTAAACAAAGTCGATCCTAAGGATTTCTATCCCCTACCTTACATTGATCAATTGGTGGACTCTACCTCAAGATGTGACTTGCTAAGTATGAAAGATGCTTCTCAGGGTATCATCAAATTCGACTTGCTTAGGAAGATCAAAAAAGGGTAAATTTTATAACTTTCTCGGGAACCTACTGTTACGTTGTTATGCTTTTTGGATTAAAGAATATGGGGGCTACGTGTCAAAGACTAGTGGATCAGATGTTTTGAGTCAGATCGAGAAGAATATAGAGTTGTATGTCGACGATATGCTTACAATGAGCAAAAAGGTAGAGGATCACTTAGCCAACCTAGAGGACATGTTTGCCACCCTCCGACACTATGGGATGATGCTTAACCTGGCCAAGTGTGCCTTTAGTGTTGAAGGTTGGAAATTTTAGGGGTATATGGTGACGTAGAGGGGAATTAAGGTGTGATTCCACCTTGAACCATATATAAGGTCCAACAATTGATAGGTCCGTAAGTAGCCCTAAGTCAATTTATCTATAGGGCGGTGGAGTGGAGCCTGCCCTTTTTCAAAGTGTTGAGGAAACCCAAAAACTTTAGGTGGAATAAGAAATGTCAACCTATTTTTGAGAAATTAAAGAGGTATCTTTATAAGATTCTTTTTTTGACTAGGCTTATATGCCAAGGGAAAGATTAATCTTTTATATTTATGTGAAATAAGAAGCAATAAATTCTATCCTATTATGGGAGGAGAAGAATATTCAGTAGTCTATTTACTACATAAGTAAAGCTCTACATGTGGCTAAGAGGTAATACTCGGAGCTAGAAAAGCTGACGTTTTATCATATTTTTGCAGCTCGACATCTAAGACCCTATTTCCTATTGCATCCTATTGTAGCGCATATAATCAATTCAGTGTAGATGCTAGCTTGAGTGGAAGTTTCAGGTCAGATGGTAAAGTAGATAGTGGAGCTTAACGAATTCGACATTGCTTACGAACATATTACTATTATTAAAGCTGAGGCCTTACAGACTTTATAACCAAAATGACAAGAAGACATGATCCTGAAATAGAAGAATAGACTCTACATATACATGGTTCTTCTACCAGTATTAGATTTAGTACGGGAATTATTTTAAGCAAAGTTGGTTTGGAAGATTTGGAATTTCTTGTGCGCTTAAGTTTTAAGGCCTCTAACTATGAGGCCAAGTATGAGGCTCTGGTGATGGGCCTTGATATGACCTTACAAGTTGGTGTTTAAGGAATAACGACATATATTAATTCCTAATTAGTATACATGCAAATGATAGGACGATATGTAGTAAGAGAATAATGGATGGCCAAGTATATAGGGAAAGTAAACGAACTTAAAGCACAGTTTGATAGATTCCAGCTGTGCCACATACCTCAAATTGAAAATAGCTAAGCAGATCACTTGGTTAGGACAGCTAGCATGGTAGATATATGTGGCACTAAGAAGATCACTATTTAGAAGCAGGAAAAATCAATCATTGCATGACTAACTTAAGGAAAACATAAAGAGATTGATCTAGTAGATGATCCCAAGGATTGGAGGGATCCCATTATTTGAAGCTTAGAGGGTGATGCCGTTGATATAACTTAGGAGAAAATATGGCAGGCCTTATTTGTCTTAGTTGGAGATTTGCTTTATAAAAAGTTCCTTATAAATATCCTCTGCTGAGATGTTTGTCAGAGAGTAAGTGGCATTATGTACTTCATGAGATCCATGAAATAATATGTGGCAGCCACATCAGAGATTTGAGCTTGGTGTCTAAAGCTATGAAGATTGGATATTTTTGGCCCATCATGAGGTTTGATGCAAAGAAGTTAGGGCAAAGGTGTGAATGTTGTCAAAAAACATGTCGGGGTGATGCATTAACCTATAGAATGGCTAACCATTATGAGTTCCCCCATTCCATTTGCTAGATGGGGAATAGACATAGTGGGACCTCTGTTGTTAGCTGTTGGGCACTGAAAATTCTTGCTAGTAGCTATAGACTACTTTAGTAAATAGGTGGAAGTAGAGCCCTAGCCAAGATAAGTGAGAAAGAGGTGACAAAATTCTTATGGAGAAATATTGTAAATAGGTTTGGGATACCAAAGGAATTGATCTCTAATAATAGGTGTCAGTTTCAATGGAAGAAACTCCAAAAGTGGTGTCAGGAGTTTAAGATCCAACAATGTTTTAATTCGATCACTCATCTTTAGATGAATGGGTAGGTTAAGGTTGTCAATAGGATTATAATTCAAGGAATTAAGACAAAAATGGAAGAAACTGGAGGAACATGGGTAAAAGAGTTACCTGGAGTCCTATAGTCCTATTGTACTATTCCCAGGTTAACCATAGGAGAAATATCAAAATGGTGAAAATGAAGAACTAATGAAACAAGCATCAAATGTAGTGGAAGAGCGCGGGTGAGATGCCATTAGAGTAATCAGATATAAATAGAGGGTCCAAGCTTCTTTTAATAAGAAGGTTAAGACAAGGACCTTTTAAGTTGGTGACCTAGTCTAGTGTTGAACTAACGTGTTGAAAGTTCCTGGAAAGCTGGACTCGAGTTAGGAAGGCACCTTCAAGGTTGTTAAGATATTGTCAGGTGGAGCATACGAGTTGGAAGATCTCACAAGAAAGCTATTCCCTCGACCCTGGAATATAGCTAAGCTGAAAAAGGTTTTTTGTGTAAACCTATCATCAGTATGGAGGTAAAAGTATCTTCGCTATTCTAAGCACTTTGTTGTTTTTTCAATTCTTGCTTTTGTAAAAAGGGTCCTTACACTTTGTTGAAACACTCTAAAGTTGGGAAACAACCTTGAAAAGCCTTGATAAATGATCTATGCTTCATATTTTATGGGAAAATAGCTCCCCAAGCCCTAATAAATTCTTCCCAATGGGCTAGAACACCTTTATATGCAATACTTTTGTATTAGGCCTAAGGGCTTGATGTAATGAAAAACGAAACATTAAGTTGGGTCTTTGGATGGGTAGGGGGAGGTGTAGAGCTAGGCACGGATGGGTCTTTGGAGTAATGGAGGTTGGCTCATTCTCTATCTCTATCTCTATCTTTTCTAACTCATCCTTTTCATCACTATTCTTGAGAATCTCTTCTCTAATAGGCAGGTCTTTTAGGCCCTTCAGCCTATTTAGAAATTTGAAAGAGAAATTAGAGATAAGCACATTGCAACTTTTGAATTACTTTTTGCATGTCTCGAAACCATAATAGTAGTACAATAGTGCCTTCTTCATAATCAAGGCATTGAAATCATTTGACTAAAAGAACTCCTTATTTTCTAGCCAATAGGATTCCAAAATAGCTTTTCCTTCAGAAGGGGTAAAGAAGGACTTGCGATATTCTTCTTAAGTCTTTTCTATCTCCTGTTCATGTAGGTTCAAAGTTTGAAGAAATTGCTCATCTAACGTTTTATGATCACCTGACAAAGATTGGAAGCTTTCAGATAAGTTGGCTATCTACCCACGAAGTTTCACTACTTTAGCGTTTAGTTCTTCATGTTCTAGAAGGAGTTAACAGTATATACAATTCGAGGTCTTCTCCATGGACTCCCATCTCATCAGCATCGCTCCTAAAAATAAACTTGGCTAAAAGTTTAAGTAAATACACAAATAAATCAAGAGATGGAAAAGAAGAATAGTTATGAAGAAATTAGGTAATCCCCCAAGAAAATGGAAATAGGCAGCATACCTTAGCTTAAAATGATAAGTACATAAAGTGCAAGGAAGAATCATAAAATATTTCTATCTCAGCTCTGTCGAGACCTATAAATAAGCCGACTAAGAAATCCCTACCTAAGATATGGTTAACATCATGAAGGATAGAGCTGCTTGTAAAAAATGTGGCGTCAGCATTCTAGCACTGCTTTTCTCTCCTTATTAAACTATCATTGGGCACCTTGGACATTTTGGTCTCGTCCTCCGTACTGGGAAGGACAATCACATATGAAATTAGAGGTGTTGAAGGGGGACCTGAAGCTCTGATGTGGCGAGTTTAGAAGAAGAGCTTGGAGGGGGAACACTTGTGGAAGTCTTGGTATGTATAGAAGAGAAGCCTGGAGCTGTTTACTTCTTTCTTATCTTCTTCCATTTCCTGGCCCCCATGGAAGGTAGATGGAAATGTAAGCATCAGAAACACATGATGTATAAGCACAGATATAAGAATTAGATCAAAGTTATGTGCATTCAATCTCTACAATAGTTCATAATGCAAAGCAGGGCAGCTGGAAACTTTAAATGGCTCCTTATCCCAAATTCTTTGTATCTAAGAGGTCTTAATATTCCATGATTCGAGGGAAGAGATGAAAAATAATTATCCTTCTAACCTTTTGAGAAAGCTGGGGTACCCCACTAAAAAGGTTACATCCCCTTGAGAAGTAAAATAAAAGAACCCCATCTTAGAAGACTCTAAGGCAAAGAAAGAATAGAAAAGAGTTGCAGTATGGGTTTATTCTAAATATTGCAAGATAATTGTAAATCTAACCATAAGCTTGAAAGAATTTAGACTTAATTGGTACAACAGGATGCCAGAAGACTTAGCTATTTGAGTGAATAAAGGCAGACAGGGAAGTGGAGCCCTCTATGAAGCTGCTTAGGAAAGAAGCAGAGGTAACTGGGAGGAGAGCGATGAAGTTTATCTTCTAGGTTTGGAACTACAATATCGAATGACTCTTGGATGCTCTTAGTTCAATGTAGCTTATCCCCTCCTGCTACAGTAAATTTTGAAACAAATACTTCATAAAAAGCAAGGAGTAAGGGCTTTCTTTCCTTTGATTATAAGTTCTAGTAACTACTCAGCTAGATGTGGTTTATGAAAGTAGGCCAATTTGGCAAGTTGAAGCAACTGTCTATTGGAGTTTCGAATTACTCAATGATTGTGTACTACTAGAAGCGTGGGTAGGTGGAGAAGATGCCATGGTAAAAAAAAAATGCATAAGGGATAATAAAGTAAATTATGCTGTGAAAGGGAGAAATTAAGTATAAACAAGTCTTAACGAAAAAAAAAAGGGAGAAGAGAGGAGAAAGAAAGAAAATATAGTAGAATGGGAAAACTTACTATGTGGAAATTTTGAGAAATTAGCAGGAATTCACCTTCATGGATTTGAATGCCAATGAAAGAAAATGGAAGGGAAGGATGATTTTTGAAGGAAATATGTATAATGGGGGCAAGATTTTGAAAATTAAAAGTGAGAAAATGGCTTGATTCAAGTGTTGATACACTGTATGAGGAAATTTAATGCATTATTCTGGTGCCTGTGCAATGATGGTCACACAAATTTTGAGGCTAGTAATCATGAATGCATTCCCAACTTCATCACTACTCTCATACCTCTTCAACTCTACTTGGATAGAGCTATGAGAGTAAGGGGGACTACTGATGTGATATAATAATTCCAATCTACTAAGTTACTCCTTTTTTGAGCTATGCTACCTTGTGGAGGAGTTGTGAGCACTTCCATGCTTGCAACAATTCAGTGCACGAGACTAGAGGATAAGGCTCCAAGAGGTGGAGGTTACAATATTGACGGCAAGAAACAATCCCTCATGCGATATTACTTGAGCCCATTAGTATTTGGGGAGTTATGCCCATAATGTAGCATTCAATTCTCCACAATTGGGAGGAGAGTAGAAGGGACTGTGGGATTAATATAAAGGAATATAATGTTAGGAAAAAAGGGGGAAGTCTCTTCATTGTTAATAGCATTTTGTATGGTAAAACTTTTGATATTACAACATAATGTATAATTTATTTTTGTAATTTAATGATATTAATAAATTATAATGAACAAATTATTTTTATAATTTTCTAAATTTACAAAATTTTAATTTCCCAAATTATTGTCTAAATTAATATTATAATTATCTTATATAATTATCTAAAATAATTAATTTTATAATAAATTTTATTTTTATAGTTATTCAAAGTAATTTTATAATTTTATAATGATAAAAAATATGAAGTTATTTATAATTCACATTTATAATTAATATAAAAATATTTATTTCAACCTAGTAATGTAACTAAAAAGTGGCTAATATGACATTTATAATAAAATTATCTAAAAAGACCTCCAAAAAAATATCCCAAAGTATCTCCAACAACCCTCATAAAAAAACAAACAACTATCACATTCTTTCACTTCACTATTCAAACACCTTACAAATATTTTTCACAATTCAACCATTTGATATCACATGAATCGTCTTTCTTTTATGCATGTTGTATATTGGATGTATAATTTGGATTATAGAATATTTGAACTAGGTGATTTGGGACATTGAATAGAACTTGAATAAAGTCAGAAAGAATATATATTTATGATATTTTTTAACTTTTGTGTTGCACATGACTTGCGAAGAAAGTGGGAAGCAATACTATAAGCAAAGCTGTAAGGGCAGATGCATCAAAAAGATGTGATGCTTTTTTATTGTCCTTTTCTCCATTAATAACAAAACTATGTTTTGAGTTTTGACTAATGCCTAAGCAACTGACTTTGAGTCTCTTTCCCTACAGGCCATAGATAAACCATGCCCCAAACCTAACCCCATCGGAAATTAATATCAGACACAACATATATATAATTAGCCTTCTCCTGCACTCTGCCCTCACCACCTAATCTCACTTGTCTAATTAAAGCAGCTCGTCTTCTTTCTTTAATTCATAAAAAATGGCTTCTCCTTATTTCATTATAAAATTCCTGGCTCTCATTTCCTTCATCAATCTTTGTTTTGCTTCAAGAATATTGCTCCAAGACCCACAAGAACAACTCCTACACTATCACAATGGACTCCTTTGCGGAAAAATCACCATCAATCTTATATGGTAAGGTAGATTCAAGCCATCCTAAAGGGCCATTGTCATCGATTTCATCACCTCCCTCTCATCCTTGATGCCTACCCAGACCCAACCATTCATCATCGCTTGGTGGAAGGCGATCGAGAAGTACTACCACTTATCCAATGTTATAATTGGCATAATTAGCATAATTAATTATTAATTAACTTTGGATAGATGTCAATTATGATTGGAATCCAAAGATTAATTGTGTTGGTACAATAGAGGAAGGAATTGATTAAGTGTTTCTTGTTGAGTTGTCCCACATGGAATGCTTGAGAAAGTGGAGACTTATTTGGACATTATAAAATCAAGTGGAGGAGTTGAAGGGTTATTCTAACCCTTCACTTATCCTACATTGATTTTATAAACTAGTGTGGACTAGTTTATATTGAACTTAAGTAAGAATGCTTGATAAAATATTCTTTAAGGGGTTCATATGAGTAGACTACACGCACACCGCCACCGCCATTGCCGCCCAGCTGGGGTTGCAGGTGTGGGCATTAGGGCGAATGTCTCAGTCTTATCTTATCTTTTTAGGACAAATTCAATTTGAATTTTGAACTTAACTTGGATCGGATCGGATAAGGGTTGACTCGGTCAAGACCCGTTGGATTAATCCAATCCGATCAAACTAAATTAAATCTTCCTCAATCTGAATTTTTAAACTTAACTTAGATCGGATCAAATAAGGGCTGACTCGATCAAGACCCGTTGGATTAATCTAATTCGATCAGACTAAATCAAATCTTTGAAGGATAAGATGAGATTTGGCTTGATTAATAGAGATTAAGTGGGATTTGGCAGAAGGATTGGGACACGTGGCGTCATATTGATGGATTTGTGACGTGTGTGGAACACGTGATGTGATATTGGTGGACATGTGTGGCTGACATGGCAGAATATCATTGGTTAGGTGATGTGTTAGAGGCCATCAACTGGCGGACTCTAACCCTAATCCTGCCTATAAATAGATTGCCTCTGGCAGTCTTCAAACACATAGCATTCGCCTCTCAACACGCCTAAGCATCCTGTTTCTGTCCACTTTCTTGCTCTCTCTCTAGAGTCCTTCCCTTTTCTTCCCAAAAGTATTCTCCGTCCCGAATTTAGATATATACGCCTATCTCATTCTTATTTGGCGACTGAATGTTGTTCAAGGTGAACGAGAAAGAGTATACCTGATCGTTTTGGACCATCTCATCCTGGAAGGAGCTACGCTGTACCCATTGCACTGGTAAGTCGGGGCGCTCATTTCTTCAAGGCAAATAGAATTTATTTGTGATTTGGTTGTCCGATTGATTCTATTATGATACAAAATTCTTAAGATAAATTTACTTTTAAATTTGGTATTTACTTTAGATAAAACTGACAGCATGCTTTATTGCTTTTATTGCCTCGGTTGATATATGAATTTTGGCTTTTTTTGGACTCGCATCTAATTAAATTATTGCTTAAATTTTGATTTTTCTTGAATTTGACGTATATTTTTGAACATGCATGTTGTATGTTTAATTTTAATGACGTATGTTATGTGTATTAAATATGACATCGCATGTTTGATTTGAATTTCATATTGATAAAACGCACGCATTGCCTCAATTGTGATTATCTGAATTAATTCTTGATAATCTGATTTGCATATTTAATTGCATGTTGGTATATCTTGCTGCGAATTTATTTATAAATAACATCCAACTCCAACAACCCATCCTCACTCTCCCTCCATTTGGTCTAACAACTCCTTGACGAGTCCTACTCTCTCAAGAAGTTTCTCTCATAAACAAATCGTCCAACTTGCTTCAAAGGGCGATCAAAGGAATGCCATTAACATCATCCTAATGGCATCAGATGTTATCGTCGACGGCTTCTGCGTGAACTGGTGCAGGACCCATGGTTCAAAGAATGCCTTCATGAAGGGGGAAGAACTACATGTTCTCCTATATTTGGGTGCGCAACTATGAGACATAGTGCCCGAGCTATTGCGCGTGGTCATTCCATCAGCCAGTTTAAGGCCCACAGAGCCAATCGCTGGTTGCACCAAACAACGATTTGGGTCCGGACGGTATCGTCATGAATTTAGGTGGGCTTTTGGCTGAAATTGCAACGAACCCTTTTGGTAATGGGTTTTATCAGGGTCCATCTGAAGCCCCACTGGAAGCTGCATCGGCTTGCCCAAGAATCTTTGCCATAGGAGCCTGCTCGGGTTACGCTGGGGACTTGTTGGTTGACCCTACAATTGGTGCTAGCTACAATGCGCATGGAGTGAAGAGTAGGAAATACTTGCTCCCGGTTATATACGATCCTTCCACTTCCAAATGTTCCACTTTAGTTCAATTTGCCATTGTTGTGACAGGTCCTTAGAAATTTCAGAGGAATACTGCAATGCTAAATTCATTGATTCATTTATTCTTTTAGAAAAATATAGACGAAAAATTATGTAAAATTTTTTTGGACTACATGTATTTAAATAATTACATTCTTCATTTGTTATAAATTCATCACATAATTTGTTATTACTACATGATTCTATTGTCATTCATTCTATAGTTCTCACTTTTTGAGGGCCTGAAAATTCAACTTGCAATAGAGTTCTCAACCTAATCTATTAGCAAAGTAGCATACAAAGGTTAATCGTATCCAAAGCTAAGATAACAACTCCACAAACTTCATTAGGCTAGTAATCTAAGCCAAATCAGCAACCTGGGCCCATTTTAAATTGGTCTAATAACTTGATCCATTTCATGAAGAATGAGACTACTAAATTTTGGAAGAGTATACTTTTATTAGGGGTGGGTGGGGCCGGGTAACCCCTTGGGGTACCCGCACCAAGGACTCGAGAATTATTTTTTGATATATGAGTTCCGATCCCCATTTGATGGGGTACCCCCTTAAGGTTGGGTACCGCAAACCCCCATTAAATTTTTATATATATTTTTAATAAATATAAAATAAAATTTTACTAATTTATTATTTATTTTCGTCATGAACCAATTGATAGTATTACATTTCATTATTCAAAAGTTCTAAATACCAACTAATATGTAATTTTAAAACTTAAATATAAATATTAATGTCAAATATGATATTATAAAATCTTATATTATAATGAAGAATTAGAATTTTGAGCCCGTTTAATAA
Organism: Jacaranda copaia; assembly: GCA_014898725.1. NCBI lineage: Eukaryota > Viridiplantae > Streptophyta > Magnoliopsida > Lamiales > Bignoniaceae > Jacaranda > Jacaranda copaia. The sequence goes on along the minus strand of JACGDI010005285.1, from coordinate 40,495 downwards.
ATTGTTCCTTTTCTTTCTTTCTTTCTTTCGTTTTTTTCTATTTCTTATCTTTAACATGCCTTTTTATTAAAAAAAATATTTGCTATAATATTTTGTGGAGTTTGATATTTTATGTCCAACAATAAATTTAAAAATGATCATTAATAACTTTTAGAAAAAACATAAAAATGATCAATTTCTATTTTACTATCCCTCGATCTTTTGTCTGTCAAAAAACTCATATGAATTAACCCATTACCCAGTAGGCCAATACTGCAATACCCATATAAGAAGCAAGTAATTCAAATACTCCAATTTCTTCATATCCCATGAAATACAATAAAAACATAGTCACATACAAAGAAATGAGCATAATGAGCTACTAAATTTCTTCTACAACTTAATTTGGGCTTGGGAATTGGGATATTTAAGTGAGCCTAAATTCATATTTAAATATGAAACCCAAATAATAGCCCAAAGTCCCAAATACTTAATTAAATATTTTTTTAAAATTAAATGGGGGTACCCGATCGGGTATCGGGTACCCTAAGCCAATACTTAATACCCGACTTTCCAAAATTCAGATACCCCCTTAGTTACCCAATTGAATATGGGGGTTAAAAATACCCGATCTGAATGAGAAAAACTCAATGGGGTTGGGTTGGGTACTCCATACCTGAACACGTTGCCTACCCCTACTTATTATTGTTCAATTATTAATTGAAGTAATTTAAGGCATATATCTTCATCAATGTAGAAATTTTCACATTTTTAGCTCTTCTTTAAAAGTCCATGCTTGAGCCGAAATGAATACCTGTCGGAATCTCTTATAATTAGTTTGAGGATTGCAATTATTATTTATGATTGATGTTTTTGTTCCCTTGTTTATTTTATCAAATCGAGCACATGTTTTACGTGCAATTTGATACCAAGATTGTAATAAATTTCCATCCCCAACAGCAACACTTTGACATTGTATGTAGGGATAGGAATAAGTTAGGCTGCCTGACAAGAGCCTACGGTCGAACCTATTTGATTCCTAGCTCAAACTAGCTTATTTAATAAATCGAGCAATTTAGACTTTTAAAGAAGTCTATTTACTTAAAAAGGCTAGGTATATAAGCTTTATAAAAACCTATGAAGCCTATTGGGCAGACCTATATAATTTATTTATATTATAATATATATTTAATTATTTTTAATACTTATATAATTACTTTTATATTTTATATTAATTTATTTTATTAATTTTTTATAATTATATATTATGTACTTAATTAATACATAACCATTTTATTTCAAATTTTTTGTTTAACTTATAATAATATTTGGTTATGCCTTTCTCTTTGTTTAGATAAATGTATTATAATCATCAATTATTTTTACTTAATACAAATTATAGAATATTTAGGCCTATCAAAGTCTTAAGCCTACAAGTCTGAACCTATATAAATTTAAGGTTAGTTAGAATCTTAACTAAAATAGGTTTTTTCAAGCTAGACTTAGCATTTGGAAAAATCTAAAAAGGCTAGGTCAAGCCTTAAAAAAACAAGCATATGTCAGGTAATAGACTAGATTTAGGTTTACAATTTATACAATAGACTTAGCCTTTGAGGCAAAGCCTAGCCTATTCCCACCTCTAATTGTATATTGTCATTTAAATTAGTTAAGAGGACAATGGAAACTGTCATTTAATGATATATATTGATCTTAAAATATTGGGAATTTCTATTTTAACAAGTATGTCAAGTTACTATTGAAAGTAACAATTTAAAGGAATATGAAAACAACTATTTAAGTGATATATGTTAGAACGAGTTTCTGCTTAGTCAATTTATATCATTTAGCATTTTTGAGGTTATGATGATTTTTCCCAACTGGAACTACTATAAACCATATAGTCTCATGTGGATGCAAAGCAACTGTTTTCCTTGTTCGTTGTGTCTGTTTGTCTAAGGTAGTTACAGATATTTCTTTTTGCTTGTTCGACATATTAAACTTTTTCTATATTAACTCTCTTTAGAATTTTTAGTGGAACTTGTATATTAAAATCCTTATCAAAACTTAAGTAGTGAGGGCAGGTATTTCCAAACTATTGTAAATCTCATATATCTTTTATTTTACTGTGTATTTTAATTTGTACTATTCACTTTGGAACTTTTCATTCAGGGTTGTTAATCGATCGAATTTTAATCCAAATTCGATCTGAATCCAATCTGAATTTCATGATTTTTATTCGATTAAAATGTCAAATGGATCAGATCCAATTATAAATATTCAAAATCTGAATTAAGTGGATCATATATGGAATTAAGCAATTCAATCAGTTAAAGATCCGAATCCGAACTTTAATATTTTTTTATTAAATTAATACTCACTACAACAAAAATAGGATATAACGACATTTCAATGTGTAACAATAGATAGTCTATTGCCACACTTAATCATACACTGCGTTTTTTTATAAGCGTGACACTGTCCACCATGGTCTATTCCTCAAACCATGCTTGCAAGTGTGGTGCTTGTAAAAGTAATGATTTCACACACAAATATAAGAACAGAAATCTTACACAACACTTATATATGTGGTTTAGAGTTTTATGAAGTTAGTTAAAAACTTAACATTATAGTATTAACCGTAATACTAGACCTATACTATTGCACTTCTTAAGTGTAACATAAAATAGAAATCATTACATCTTAATTTGTCAATAAAAATCAAATTACTTACATTTAAATATGTAACATTAGACACATATTGTTATATTTGTTAAGTGTAGCATAAAATAGAAATCACCACATTTTAGTTAGCCAAAAAAACTAAAATTACTTATAAATGAAAGTGTAATGGTAGGTATATATTATTAGGCTTTCTATATATAACATAAAGTAGCAATCACCACATTTTAATTTGTCAATAAAATCTAAAGGACTTCATTTCAAAGTGTAACAATAGGATATACTTCCACAATGTGCCAACTTTTACCACACATGAAAGTGCAATAATAGACATATAGTCTTACACAAATTTTTACCACATATCAAAGTGCAAGAATAGATATATGTTCCTACACTTGTTAATTGTAAGGTGAACTTTGCAATCTATTGCTACAGTTTTTGATACTAATGCAAATCATCTTTCTAGCATAATCACTGGCCATACATAGAACCTGCTTTCACTACCATACAGAAATTGTTTCTCAACCATATATATATTCATGTCAAAAATAAAAAAAGTAGAGAAAACAATTCATTTTGGGCACCAAAACATAGTCTTTATATTTTTCATTCAAACCATATTAATCTAAAGAATCCATCTAATGTCCAACACATTCATTTCATCCAAATACAAACCATCCAAAAGAAGTTACTTGAAAATACAACCAAAAAATAATTGATTCAACATCTAACTTAATAACCCTATACACTAGACAAAATAATCTAACAATTGAAGTGGATCATTCAAATAAAACTTTTGATGCCCTTATTTATCTGTAAAATCCAACTTCATCATATTAATCCGTACCATCTTGAATCGCATGTATGCAAAGCAAAACAATACAAGTTAAGCATGTTGCAAAAACAACTATCTAAAAAAAAAATAATAATAAAACAAAATTTTAGACAATTTAATCTATTCCAACTTTCTCTTTCTTATTCCCAATGGCCATACGCACTAATATATTCAAATTTCCCACAAAAGGGAATTGAATATCAAGTTATCACTAATATACACAAGTTCCACAATCTACAATAAGAAATATATTGAAAATAAGATTGATAATTATTATATCTTTGCCAACTATATACTTCAAAAGTTCCATGAAAACAAACTCATTATACATGGAATATAATCACACCTAGTAATTAAAAGAGTAACAAATTTAAATATCTCGAATTCATTATTATCATCACAATGTCACAAACACTGTGTCGCCATATCTTAGCGATTGCTTGCATTCAATCCTATAAAGTAAAAGTCAAACTGATTATATTCCACTCAACTTTAATATTAGAGTTTAAGTTTATGTTTTATAACTTTTACCCTTTGTTGCACAACATCTCCCCTGTTCTCTAT
>JACGDI010005285.1:9733-33492 GCA_014898725.1 Jacaranda copaia | reverse complement strand
AAAAAAAAAAAAAAGAACATGAATCCTTTATATTAAAAGAATATGAATCCTTTAACTTAAAGTAATTTAGCATATCAAAGTATTAAAAAACTAACCCCACTAACAACTTACATAATCTCTAAACTAAGATGCAAAGGGTTTCATTATGGGTACGATGGATTTCATGCTCTAATGCAAAAGGATTCCCATTGATAATTATGGTCTTATGTTCACTGCAAATATCAAACTATATTTATGACCAGTCACTTGATCAAATCAAATAATTGTGTATTAAGACAACTTACTTAACATATTGCTCGATGTCTTTGCAATTGAACAATACACATCTATGTGCCTGTGTTAATATGTTCTCAGCCAATCTTATATTGTTTATCTTTTCAACTGTCCTTTCTGGAATTGAAAAGACATCAAACCCTTCTCTAGGACTTTCATTAACAAAATCATTCCTCCTAGTTCGATTGAATCTTGTCTCAATATTATCAGATAAATATATAGAACAAAATGTGAGACATTTATCTACTATATAACCTTCTGCAATTGAACCCTCTAGGCGACTTTTGTTTCGAACATATGATTTTAGAGTAGACAAATACCTAATGAGATTAAGAATTTTCTGTTATTAAAATGAAATCATAAGAAGAAATAGAATAGAATACTACTAATAAATAAACCTCACGTGTACCTTTCAATTGGATACATTCAATGACAATGAATAGGGCCTGCAATTTTAGCTTTCGTAGCCAAATGAATAGATAAATGCACCATACTGTCAAAGAATGAAGGTGGAAAGATCCTTTCAAGTTGGCATAGTACCTCTGCAATATTCCTTTCCATTTTGATCAAATGCCTAGGCTGAAGAATTTTAGAACATAAATATCTAAAGTATCTATATAATCAAATCAGAGGAGAGCGCACCAATTTTGGCAAAACTTTTCTCAAAGCTAATGGAAGTAGTTGTTGCATTAAGATATGATTATCATGACTTTTCAACCCAAAAATTTTGAGTGTCTTCAACTTAACACATCTCAATATGTTAGATGAATATTCATTTGGAATCTTTACTTTCTTTAGGACTTTGAAGAATATCTCTTTTTCTTTTTTATTCATCATAAATGAGGCCACAAGTAAGAAAGTTTTATTGGAGTCCCTTTCTTTCGGATGAAGACTTAGTCTAATGCCCATGTCTTGTAGATCCATACAGGCGCATAGATGATCTTTGATTTTCCTGGTAAACCCAATAAAGTTCCAAGAAGACTATCACATATGTTATTCTCAAAATGCATGACATTGAGATTATTACGAACCAAATTATCTTTCCAATATGGTAGCTCAAAAAATATACTCCATTTTCTCCAACCATCAGGCATTTCAGGATTATTTGTCACTAGTTTTTCAAATTGAATTGGATCACAATACTTCAACTCATCAAGTACCATAAAACTTATTAATAGAGGAGGACCACATCTTAACTCTTCTGTACCATCAAAGGACCTCAAATTCTTTCGGTAGGAATGATTATAAGGTAAAAAAGGATGATGGCTCATGTAGCACTCTTTTTAGAAAAGTGAAATCGTAAAGATGATACTTCTTTGTGGCCAAATGGACAAGCATAATAACCTTTAGTAGTATGGCCAGGCAAATATGCATGTGTAGGAAAGTTACTGATGGTCCATATTAATGCAGCCCGCATGAGAAAATTTTGCTTTCTTGTTGCATTATATGTCACCACACCAATATCCCATAATTCCTTCAACTCTGCTATCAAAGGTTGCAAGTACACATTAATATCATTTCTAGGTTAAGTTGGGCCAGGAATAAGCAATGATAACATAGAGTAAGATTTTTTCATGCACATCCAAGGAGGTCGATTAATTGGTATCATAACCAAAGGCCATGTACTATGATTAACATTCATGGTTCTGTAAATCCATCTGAAGCCAACCCCAGTCTGACATTGCGATGGTCTTTTGCAAATTCAATATTCTTATAGTCAAAAGTATGCTAAGTAGGAGAATCAGCCAAATGTCTCATATTACTATCCTTAGAATGATTTTCAGCATGCCATGTCATGAAAGATGCTATTTTTGATAACATGAGCAACTGCTATAATCTAGGTTTCAAAGGAAAATGCCATAAAAACTTGAATGGAACACATTTACCTCCTATTTTATCAACCCACCTTGATTGATGACATGTTTTACATTCATTTCTCTACTCATCAGGCCCTTAGTATAACATACAGTCATTTTTACAAGCATCAATTTTTTCATAATTCATTCTTAATTCTTTTAATAGCTTCTTTGTGTCATACTAAGACTTTGGTAGTTGGACACCTTTAGGGAAAGATTCATTTAACAAATCAATCAGCATATTAAAAGACTTGTCTGTCCAATTTCCAAGACACTTATTGTGAAGCATTCTTATGAGAAATGAAAGCTTGGAGAACTTTTTATAGCCTGGGTATAGGTCTTGTTGAGAATCTTCTATCAACTTGTAAAATCTTTTGACCTCAGCACTAGGCCTTTCATTTTCAAAGTGTCCTAGATCATTTATGCCGTAATCTTCTTTAAGCTACCCAAATGCATAATTTAATAAACCTTGCATGTCATCTGATGCATGATTACTATTGCAAAAATGCGTTGAAGTTGAACTATTGACATAGAGTTCACCATGCGCCACCCACTGGGTATAGCCTCTTATGAAACCTTCACAAATTAAATGTTCTTGTACAACTTCTCTTGTTCTGCATATTCCATTCTTGCACTTTTTGCAGGGATATAGTATCAGTCCTGTAATATTTGAGTTACTAAATGCAAAATTTTGGAATCGGTTCACTCCAACTCTGTATGCATTGCTTGTCCTAGAAAGGTTTATCCAACTCTTATCCATTTGAGGGCACAAGACATGAATTGCTATCAATATGTAGAATTTAAGAATCTTAGACCAACAAAAAGTAATGAGTCCACTGAACTTTGCTAAGCTGGTTCACTCGCACAAAATAGATATATAACAATAGTTAGAAAAATTCATGAAATTGACATAAATGAAGAGAGCTTTATATAGTATATAAGGTTTATTATGGACAACTAATACGAATTTAGATATAACCTATAATACCATTTGAACAAATAAAAAAATTGTACAATTATATATCTTACAAGTCAACAACTATTTGTACAAAAATTATCTAAAAGTTCAATTATGAATAATTTTGTAACTTAAAATTGAGCTACCATTGGATCGATAATTTTCCAACTTGTGACTCAAGGATTCTTCTAATAATGCCCATTTCAAGTTTTGAATTCTCACCATCTATGATAAAGAAAACACAAGAAAGAATCATTAATATCTTGAAAAATTGTTAGTGTAACATTAAAACTACAAATAAAGAAGCAAAAGCAATGTTAACTCCTGCATATCTTTAGAAACTCTTTTTGTTAATTTTTTTCTTGTTTAAAATGATTTATTTCCTTTTCTGAATCAATAATTTTCTTGTCTCTACATACTTTAAATATTTCATTAGTGACAAAAGTTTAAATGTTACTTACACAGTTAACAAGATGCTATACTTACATAGTTAACAGGATCCTATATATTAGATATATATATATATATATATAAGATGTGTAAAAATGTAGGAAGTTTATTTTACTTTATTTTAAGGTAATACTTGAGAAGGGATAATGCAGTTTCTTTGCTGATGAAGTAGCTTTGAATAATAGTTTTAAGCAAATGACAGGGGATAATGCATCCATAGCTACGTTAAAGTCAATTCTTGAATCCTTCAATGTTTATGTTCTTCAGTTAAGAAGTCATAAACCTCCAATTTTCAATTAATATCATTACAACAATACTTATTGACACATATCATCATATCTCAGCTATTGGGACAAAGAAAGGAAAAGAAAAAACCAAAAGGATAATTAATTTAAAATAGAGGTGCTCTTAAGACTACACTGCAACACATACCATTTGCAAGCCTTGAGAACTTTGCATAAAAAAGGACCACATATGCAACATATTATTCAACCCATCTACTTCAAATAATAAAATAGAAAGCTAAGGAAATAAACCAATGCAAAAAATGAAAGAATAATGGAAATGAATCAACCACAAGTACCTAGAAATGCCAACAACCTAACTATCTTTGGTTTATGTCAGGACTATGGAGCACCTTTTCATCCAATGTATCTAAATATGCCTTGCATTTGGGCCAAACATATAAAAAAGGCTGTCAAAATGTTGAGACTAGAAAATATGCATTAATATATGAAATTTTGAGCCACCATAAAAGAATAGAGTCAAATCTCAAATGCTATTAATCCAAGATCATCAACATATATATAGTTGAATATTTTCAAAAATAAATAAAAAAATGTGTGTGTGTGTGTGTGTGTATCCACAATGCCAAGCCGAGACTTAAGATGAGCAAAAGAAAAAATTGTGAAATATTAAAAATTATTGTCAACAAGTTGAGATGGTCAAGTTGGTCTAAGATGCCAGATTAAGTTTTGGTCTGAAAGGGCATGTAACCTAAAATTATATTGTCTAAAATAATAAACTTAAAATTTTCCTGCTTTAAAATTTTTAGTTATTAGCTAAATTTAGTTAGATTATTTTAAATATGTCTATTTAATATTATTGAGTATATAAGTTAAAATTGTTAAAATTATATTGTAGAATGATAGCTTTAGATTTTTTGATTTTTTAAAATTTTACATCTTAATAAATAAATAAATAAATAAAATTTATTCAAATTATTTTGGACATATTTATTATTTAACAATATAGAGTATATAACTCAAAAATTTTAAAATTATATTATTTAAGATAATATATTTTTATTTTAACTTTCTTTTGGGAATATATTACCAAGAATTAAATGTATTAAGAATTTAAAATGCAAAACAATGACTTCTTGTGAAATTAACAATAACTTATTATAAACGATATGTGTTATTTAATTTGAAGATATCTTATATGAGTGAAGTACAATCTTACCTCACTGTAGACATCCCCAAGATACAAACAAGGATCAAAGAGATAAAGAATAAGACACTTTAAACAAGAAACTACAGTCAAGTCTACACCTAAATGAACTATAACTCTAACCGGTGGTCCACTTCTTTTTTCTTCAGATTTCAATGAGTGCATGCATAAGCCATCCTAAAAGATGATACTATTTGATTCTTTATAGTGTTGTAGATGTTCCAAAGATTTGAAAGAATCACTTTAATAAATAAAAGTTGTTAAACTGTTCGTGTGCTCTACAAGTTGCATAATGATATGTGCAAATGACAACATTATATAGTAAACTTCTTATGCAAGCGGTCAAGGCACTTACATTACCTAGGCACGCCAAACCAGTAGTTGGTGAAGCCAAACCAGCAGCGGTAGGGAAATTGTTATAAGAAACAATATGAAAGTGCAGCTTTTGCCATTCTGTTTTCGTGATTTTTCCTTTAGCTCATCCTCAATATTACTACCACGTGACCAGAGTTTTGTTAAACAATTCTTGTATCTGCCTCCAGAAAGAGATATTTCCTACAGTAGCCAGAAATTAATTCATAGAAATACCAAGAAATAGGGATTGCTTATGCTTGCCAATTCCACTTTCAGGTACCAAAAAAAAATTGAAAAGAAAAAAGAAAAAAAATTGAGAAAACAGAACCAACTTTGCTTGGCTGAGTTTTATCTTAGCCACAGAGAAGGAAATCCACCTCTGGAACTACTATGTTCAAAAATATCTCTGTGTCATCTCTAACATTCGAATCATAGTTTTCATTTATTGTCAAAGAAGCACTTGTGTGCTGCACTATTGTATGGATATGCATTCAAATGAAGAAAAAGGGAAGAAGAAGAACAAGAAAAGACAATTCTAGAACTAGTTTCTCTCTAAAAATTTGCTACAAAGAAAGTTTTGCATAAATTTGTTGTTACTGAAACCAACAGAAGTGCAAGATAACTAGAAAATTGCTGTTCAAAAGAGTTGCTGTCACACAGAGAGCAGTAGCAACCAGATTAAAACAAAGTATCAGAACTCAAAACTAGCAACAAGAGTGAAAGCTAGAATCTAAGAATTCTCAACTACAATGAGCATTTTACATACTTCTTTAAGAGTCAAGTGATTTTATTGTTTACAATTTACTTAGTAGATTATTTCCTAACCATCCCATTTTTCTAGATAAAAATTCTTTGCAATTCTATTTAGCATGAGAAAATAAAGCAGTAAAGGCTTATTTTTAAGGAAACGAGTAGGAGCCAGGCAACATGGTTGAATCAACTTTCAACACTGACAAAGTGATATTTCAAAAACATGTCAAGGGATTTTAGCTATTATTGGCTGAGAATTATAGTCTTTATAGCAGTATCAATTTGTGTTGGTTCAGTCTTTCACGACATTGGATGCAATTATCATGCAATTCTAGAAAGGGGAGCTTGTGGTGGATTTATATCTAGTTTTATAACATTCATGACAATTGGGGGCTTCCCATCATTCATTGAAGAAATGAAGGTAAATGGTCTCTCCAAGGGTAACAAATAGTACTATAGAAAATAAGTATTAGTCATACAATAACATCTTGTCTCATGCGGGTTTAAAGTTATTATAATGTCATCTCTATGTGATAAGTTAGATGTTTTATGCATATATAAGCATTTATCAGGAAAAGAAAGAAGATAATATGGAAAACTACATGAAATTCCTATGGTTTATCTTTTTTACCTAATAATAGATATTAGAATGGCCTTAGTAACATCTAGTACAGTTTTAAGGATTTTTTTATGCACAATTTTTTGTGTTATAAACAGGTATTTAACAAAGAAAGGCTCAACAGACATTATGGTGTTGGAGTGTTCATTCTTTCTAACTTGTGATGCAGGTTAGAAATCTAGTTGTTTTGTCATTTCGTATTCAAGTTAGAAAGGCTCAACCCCAAGATTGCTACAACACAATTGTGATGTAATTCAGCCTCAAAACAGATCCTATGAACAGAGAGCAGCAGCAACCAAACTGAAACAAATATCCCAAAAAAACCCACCTAAAATTGCAATAATTTCAAGAACTTAAGCATAAACAGATTGATCACTAAACCTATTATCAAATTAGCTTCCAAAAGTCTAGCTACATTTCTAAAGGGAAACAAAATTGCTAGAATTCATGGCAAAATGAACTAACTCCAGCAACTCAATATCAAAATGACCAATTCCAAGATTGAAGGCAAGCAAAAATCATGGCTTCCCTATATTTCTGAACTAGTATGTTACAGTTGTAGACAACTCTATACTAGAGGATATTGAACATGTTGAGTCAAAACTTACGAAAAAAATGAGCAAGGCCACACTTAAACCCTGATAAATCCTGCCCAATCTCCTTTAGAATCTGAGATAAGTTGAGAAATAGTAAAGCAAAAGCAGAAACACTGGGACAATATTAGCAAAGGAGAAAATGAACTCTTAATTGTAGACTTGTGTCATTCAGCAACAAAACAATAGAGGAATGTTGAAGTTTTCGATTTTTTTTACCTTTCTATTAAGTTCACATTTAATTGTTAGCTGTCCTAATTTATGCATATCATGTTATGCCTCTTTGTCTTGATCTGTCCATACGAGCATAAACATCCTATGCAACAAAGGGTGACTTTTACTCTTTTTGCTTAACCTTAACATGGCTAAAATGTGGTATTAGTAGTTTTCAATTGCATATCAGACAGTTTGAAACTTTATGTTTCCTTGCAACATATTCATTCACATATGTTGGTTTGAGATGTATAATTGATGGAACTAAAATGTGCTTTATGCAGGGGTATGTCAGCTTGATGGTACAAATGAAAAAGAGAAGCCTAATGTGAGGCAAGCCTTTGTATCCTCTTACAATAATTTACTGGCGCCTAAGGTAAAACTGGCTTGTATAGTTCCGGAAGAGACAATCATCCTTAGCAATGCTACTGCAACTAAATATAACAGTTCTGAGAGTCATTTTGCCACTTGGTTCAACCAGTTCACCAGTTCACATTTAAAGAAAAAAAGCAGCTTGAAGTTAAAAGTAGTTTTCTTCAATTTTGTTATAACTCCACGAAGATAGCCACGGCTTTTTCTCTTCCTATCATGGCTGCTCAGGTCATTTCTCCTATAAATACAACTTGTTTGTATATTATGTGCTTCTCTATGTGTTCCATACATATTATAGGGTGTTTGTTTATGGAGCCACACCATTCACAACTATTTATAGTTGGGTTCTATATCTACTCTAGAAAAAAGTAATAGAGAGAGAGAGAGAGAGATTACCTAATTTTGGTTCTCACCATCCACTACTCTCATCGCAACTCCAGTTGGGTTATGAAGAATGAAAAATTTTTGAGATATTGGACAATGAAATCATTTGAAAAATCTGCACGGTTATGTTCTGTTATGAGAATGAAAAATCTTAAAGCTTTGCTAAATCAAACTTTACTATGAACAATAGAGGAAGTGAGGATTTTGAGAGTTTTGACAAGAAGAAAACGCATAGAATAGATTTCTGAACTGGGATTGAGGGTTTTGCCAGGAGAAGTCGAAAAAGCACTAGTTAGGGGAGACCTAGTTTTTTATAGTTTTCAATGTTAATTTATTTTTCAGCTAAAAAATTGGCGCTATACTTACCACATTTTTTAGGAGAAAATTGCAGCATTTTTTAGGAGAAAAAAATTATCAAAAATGAGCAATAATAACTTAGGCCACACTTTTTTAAAAGCGTAACAAAAACATATTTATACTTACACTTTTATAAAAATATAAGGAAAAAAAGTGTAACAGTATCTCTTTTTTGTTGTAGTGACTATTATATATAATATTAATAAAGATATTAAAATAAAACCTATATATTATATTGATCTAATATCTATATTATTGTTTATATTATATTATTAATATTGAGTTTTTAACCCGTGAGCAAGAGGGATATTAATAAAACGTCAAATATAATATCATATAATAATTCATCTATGTATTAATATAATGTGAAATAAGAATTTAATATTTAAATATTTAACTTTTAGACTAATATATAATAAAAAATTATTAATAATTAAAATATGGCATATATTTACGTTATAAATACAATATTTTTATAAATTTCAAAAAGGAAAAAAAGAAAAAAGAAAAAAGTAAATTGCATTGGATTTTTTAATTGAATCTCGAATATCTATTAGATTTAGATATGATCTTAACTACCAAAAATTCTGTAGAATTTTGGGTCAGATTCAAATATAAATTTTAATAATCGAATTCGAATTTGACAGATCCAATTAAGATATGACCTATTGACAGCCGTACTTTCAGTGCAATTCTTAGGAAAATATCACCTCAAATGTTTTTGGTTTAATTCATCCCTCCTAGGCCCCCTATCTCCCTTTTCTTAATAATGCCAAGTGTTCTACTTTGTGCAATATTGTGCCGATGTAAGACAGTTTCTAATAAGACATGTGGAATATCATGTCCATTTGAGGTGAGCATGCCTTTGCATCAGCCACTTCCTCCCGTCGGGGGGATATCTTGCTGCCACCTAGGAGGCCGTGGGACGAAAATAGATTTTGGAACTAGGCTTGATGTTTGCTTTTAGTGCTTGTGTAAAGCAACTGATATCTTCTCACTAATAAGATAGCGAAGTTGTGATATGTTCATGCTGAGCATGTGCTCTTGTGGAGTGTTGGGTAAAGAATGCCATAGTTGTTCTGAGATGGCTACTGTGGTGGTTCATTATGCATGTTGAAGACTGAGTATGAACAATTCTCATAAGATGAAGGTTTAAATCATGGTTCGCCGGATCGGCATTTTATCGGCCAATACGGAACCAGAATGGCTATGGGCGTTTCATCGTACCTGCATGGAATGGAGTTGTAATTGAAACTGTGAGAAGTAGTTGATTTACTATCAGATCAACATTTCAGATCGATAAATCGGTCCGGCAAGGTGGAACGTAATGGGAACATTGGCGCAGAATTAGGTTTTTGCAACATGCAGCAAAATGTAGACTGTGGTGGTGGCATTGAAAAAGAAATGAATCAGTTAACATTTCTTATTGTCTATTGTCCTCCCATTATTTTTCTTAAAGTAAATCAATGGCAGCCGCAGATGTTTAATTTAGATGCTTCGTCGTGGTTTGGCACGAACCACCACCGATTAGTCTCTTAAGCAAGCTTTCTCTCAATATGGAAAAGTTATTGAATCGAAGATTATAAATGATCGCGAGACTGGAAAATCCAGGGGATTTGGATTCGTGACCTTTAGGGATGAGCACTCCATGAGGAAGGTGATCGAGGGGATGAAAAGGCAGGAGCTTGACGACCACAGCATAACTGTCAATGAGGCTCGATCCCGTAGAAGTGGCAGAGGAGGCAGTAGTGGAGGTGGCTATGGGCGTCGTGAGGGTGGTTATGGAGGTGGCGGTGGCTATGGCTGACGTGAGGGTGGTTATGGCGGTGGTTATAGCGGCGGCTATAGTGGTGACCGTGGCTACTCCAGAAGAGGTGGTGCTTCTGAAGGAAGCTAGAGGAATTAGCATTAGGAATTTTAGTTTGGGTATTTAGCGGTTTCAGGTTACGTGTGTTTCTATTTTCATTGCTGGTTCGAGTGCTACTTTTTCTCTTGACATATAAAATCAATGTTTTTAGAGTTCTGATGAATGACGTAAATTGAGATTTTTATAGGAAAAAAAAGATAGAATCTGAGATGTGGGGAGATGACAGATGTGGTGATGAGTGGTAAGGTGTGGTACTTGGGACTTATAGGAGATCATAGATATGGAGATGACAGAATTGGATTTCATAAATCCGACATAATAATGATTTTATATCCCTTGTCACTTCACACGGTATTAGTAATAAATTAATTTTGTTATAATTATTTTTATTTTTATTATATTGTGTAATAGCTTTTTTAATATTTATGAGCTTCACTAAGCTAATATAATCTACAACATTAATTTGTGATATTTAAAATTATGTTAATTACTTTATATAAGAAAAATATAGATTTTTAAATGTTTGCATATTTTTTATAATTTGTTTGAATTTTTTGAATAATTTAACGATAAAAATATGTGGAACCCCCACGATCGTTCCACGATATTGCAATGAAACTGGAACCTCACCTTCCATTACGTTCCCCACAACTGTTCCTGCAAACCATGGTTTAAACTCTACAAAAATAGTGCCAATTGATGATGCAATTTTAGGGAATGGTATCTTAAACGTAATGAGAATATGGTGATTTATGTGAGGTCGAGATAAGTTAGGAGATCGACTCATTCAAGTTGGTAGAGCAAGGCATGGGTCTAACTAGCACTTACAAGAGGAGCATGTTAGGCTTGTTGCAGAGGGCTCTCAGGTTGAGCAAAGAAGCGTAAGGACAATATGTAAATGAAGAACAATTTGATCTATTAAAATGTACCTACAATGCTTATATAGTCAAAACCCTCTTCAGGTCGAGCAAAGGAGTGCAAGGACAGTATGTAAACTAAGAACAATATGATCTATTAAAATGTACCTACAATAGGAGGAGAATCAAAGATTGGATCACCATTATGGGATAAATCGGGCCTACTAAGGTCATAGAAGCATGACAAGTCCTTTGGAAATCTCTAACCAATGCGTATGTCACAGGGGTATATTTCGACTAAGTATCCAACGTGGAGATTAGCCCATTGTGCAACCTAATTGTGCACTAATTAATAAAGCTTGCTCATTCAATAAACTTTGTTTGAGTGAAAGTTAAATGCAGCAATAGCAAGTCATGCATAGAAGCTTATCAAATGCATGAATAATGTAAAGGGACTGTAGAACAGAATATTTACGGGAACAAGCCCAACCTTGAACTATTATTGCCAAAATAACATTACAAGGATTTCTTTGTCACAGCCTACACACACGTTTTTGTGAGGTCTAGGCCTAATTAAAAGTCCACCAAAACTATCACAATTGACATCCCCAACTGCCTACGAAAGTCAACCTATCAGAATCCGCCATGTAGACGGCCAATTATCGTTGCATCCAGTCAACCATAACCGCTATGCACATGTGGTGCCTTCCAGACAATTGCCACGGGTCACTTTATCTGGCAGCCAGCAAGGTATTCCTGTTAACCATCCAGTCATTTTCTCATCAACATCGGGTAACTGTTTCGCTGACTGGAGTAACCGTCTCGCACACGTGCAGGGCTAGCAACGCGTGTTTGCCTGAGTTCCTGCCAGCCCGCCCGTCCAACCTTGCGCAAGTCCGTGCAACATCTGCTCGCCTGACTCCCAGCTCATCGTGCGTGCAACTAAACAAGCAGTCTATAATATTCCAACACTTGGTTTTGTCAATAACCACACTTGGTCCAAATCTGTGCCACACCATACCGGCACTTAAACTCGCTGACGTGCAATGGCCATCACACCAGCAGCATCCCACACTTTAAGGGGCTAATAGTGTAGCACATGCACCCTTAAGCCTTGCGGTCGCCTGGTGGTATTAAATGTAGATGGTGATAGTTTATGTTAAGTTTACAACGTATTTAATGCAGAAGAATAATGACATTTGGTTATCTGCAAATGGGTGATTGACTCTGATAATGGCTAAAAGGTCTACAAAATCGGCCTTAGAATCATCAATCAAGAACAATTTTCAATAGCTAACCTGAAGATTATTGATTGACGAGGTCATGATTGATGCCATACAGATTTGTGGAATCAACTTCAAGGTCATCGTCTCTAATTATACCGAGCCAATGCCTAATTTAAACGTCATCGTCTGAGTTAGTCGACCACGAAAACATGAAAACTTGATCGCTTGATCTCTCTTTTATCATCTTTCTCCACCCAGGCCTCCTTTCCAGTAGTTATTGCTTCCCTTTATATTTTTTCAGCTGGTCTTTTCTTTTTGAAATTTTTTTTTTATTTTTTAAAAGAAGGATTATCTTCAAATTGATTTGAATATTCCTCTACGGCCTCGAATCCACCCCATCTAAGATTAGGATTGGTGCAACTGAGAATGTTTCAATCGATGTAGCCCCACTAGGTTCACATGTTCGTGCAACTTTTTTCTATGTGAATTAAATTGGTTACTTGCCACTTATAGGAGATACATGCATGGCATACGAATGACCTGCTACTGAAAATCTTAGCCATACATTGAAAAATACTTGTTTAAATGACACGTACATATTTATCAAGCAATTATAATGATATTGTGCAAGTATAATATGTTGGTTTTTGAAGTATTTTATCAATATTAAAATTATATTTTGTTATAGCTTTGTATATTATCTTAATGGATGACGAGAAAATGGTGATATTGTGGTGAAGTTAGTAATATTAGTAGAGAGCATCCTCTTTGTTTCTTTTAGTTTATTTTTGTAGCCTCTAATCACACTACCTATATATTTACTTGTTACCACTAATACATCAATTTGTTAGTCACTACTCCATATTCCTCTACCCAACTCTCAAACTTATTATCCACTAATTTTTATTTATTATCCACTATAAATAGAGAGTCATTTGTTCTTGTGATAACTTGCAAAAAAGAACAATTCTCAACCACTATAATTTATACACTCAAAAAAAGAGAGTTCTATTTGTTGAAAGAAGTTCTTCATATGATAGAGTATTGAACTCATAAACTAATATTTAGAGTATGTTGATATAACATTGTTGAATCGTTGTACATTAAAGGAAAAAATTCAGAATATTATTGTTGGATTAAAAAATTCTATTACACTGGGTTTCATCTCTTCAAAGAGAATCATATATTCGCATCTCAACATAAAAGTAATGACGTAAAATTTGATATCATGCCTAAGCATCATAAATCAGAAACTAACTACAAAAGTTGAAATATTTGATCATGCATTTGATTGGAAAACGCCTCGGTTTCATTTTCATTTTCATCATTTTTAAAATTTGAAAAGTTAGTTTGTGAAAATGAGTTTGTGTTTGAATGAATTGTTGGAAAAGTAATGATTATATTAGTTTTAATAGGTTGTAGATGGAAAAAGATAGAAATAATGGAATAGAGAGATAAGATATATAAGCTATTAAAAGAAGATAAATAGATTATTGAAAAATGTGTTTTGAAAATGAAAATAAAAATAATATCGAGTGAAGATGCATAAAAAATTATGTGTTTTAATTTTGGAATAGTAAAAAATGAAAAAAGTAGCTACGCAAATGAAACCAAACGAGCTCTAATATTCAAAGTCCAATTGAATTTACTGTACTTTTACTGAACGAACACTCCTGGAATGCCGTAAAACCATTGCCATTATTTAGACTTGAAGTCAGTATAAATTATGAGTTAACAATGCATTGAATTTCATGTTGCCTCGGAGTTTTCATGCATCGCACTGGGAAGCCACCAAAATTGGATTGGGTAGCTATCCGAAAAATTAAATATTTGTTATTTCGAGTAGCAGAGATTCCCAATGCAAGATAATCTTATCTAAATTAATATTTAAAAAAAATCAATATTAAAACTAGTTACCAATTAGCTTTCTCAGAGACGCCATTAGTTGTGATGGAAAGCAGAGCAGCAAGCGTGTCGCAGGGGTATACACAGGTAGCCTTGTTTCATCATCAGCTAAAATTGCTTATCTAATCCAACATTAATTTTATGCCTGGTTTAAGGCATTGATAGGTAATATGACAATTAGGTGAATGCCATGAAAACCAGCAAATTCAAAAACAAACTTAAGAGTATAACTTTTTCCCCCCTTTTATTTTATTTTACTTGTGGAGATCGAATATATATCTTTGGGAGTCTAAGCACCTGTTTGGTTTTATTTTCATTTTCAGTTTTTATTTTTATTATTTTTAAAATTTGAAAAAGTAAGTGAAACAGATAAATTGTTAGAAAAATAATGATTATGTTGGATTTAGTAGGTTGTAGGTGGAGAATATAGAAATAATAAAATAGAGAGAGAAGATGCATAGATTATTGATGAATATGTTTTGAAAACGAAAATGAAAATAAAAATAATGTCTGGTGAAAATGTATAAAAATTTATGTGTTTTAATTTTTAAATAATAGAAAATGTGAAGATGAGGTTTGAAAATGAAACCAAATGGGCACTAAGTGTACTATTCTAACTAAAATTGGCCCGAGTGATTGTCAAATGATCTTGCTTTTTCATTATTATTTAAATAATTTGTGGGTTTATCATAAGATAATTTTATGATTTTCAATTTTTATAATTATGATAGTGTTGAAGTCCTAATTTTTATTTTATGTTTTTTATTTATTCTACTTATAGGAGGGCAATTATTGTTTGAGGCATAATACATTTAGCAAACTAAGTAGTTGTTGAGAGTAAACCAAATTACAGTACTCTATCAGTGATTAGATATTCGTTTATATTTTCATCATAAATTGAATAATAAGCAAATTTTTAGGTGCCTAATCGACATAAAGAGCATTTATACCCCATTTGCAATGTATACGGCACAAATTATAATATTACAAGAGGAACCAGATCTATCACTGATCTTACCCTAATAAAATTTTAAAGAAATGATTGTCTGACAATTATGGGATAAGCATGTGCATTAACAATTATGGGTGTAGTTTAATATAGTGCTGGTGCGGTGGGCTGCAATGTGTTCAGCATTTCAATATCCTCTCTATATTGTAGTAATTATTTATTAATTTATTTATTTTTGGCATAAATAATGCACCGTGTGTAACCAAAAATAGAGAATTTTTTGTATTATTCGCTGGAGTTTTATCTAAATAAATGTGTGAATTGATAATAACATCCGCGTACAAGCAGATGATTTATAACTCCACCTGTCTAATATTAATACCAAGTGGATGAGATAATTATATTTCTTGCAACTCACAGCAATCATATATCATGTCTACAAGGGAATATGATATGCAGAAAAAAATTGAAAAATTTCTTAACTGACCGTATTTTCAGCTAATTAAAATAAAATATTACTAATTAAATAAAAGTATTCATTCAAATAATTTCAGATACCTGCACATTCTGTTGAACCCGTGTCTACGATTGAGAAAGAGACCAGCTGGTCTTCCCATTTTACAAGCTTGCATTGATATATTGATGTGGAATTCTGGATTACAAAATATTTGAACGAGGCAATTAGCCCACTGAATAGCATAGAATGCAAGTCGTTTGTCGTCGTCGTCTTCTTCTTCTTCATTTTTCGTTTTTTATTTTTTATTTTTATTTTTTTATTTTTTTTAAAGATAAGATTAGAAATGAAGTCAGAGAGAAAAAAAAAAGAATTTGTTTTACATTTTTTCTGTTGCATATGAGTTGCATGGAAAATGTCAAAGCGATGCTGTAAGCAAGCTGCAATGGTGGATGCATCAAAGCACTAATTAGGGCAGTTAATGTGGCGGATTCGGATCGGATCATGTTAGATCTAAGTCTGAATTCAAAAGTGATATGCTAGATTCAATCCGATTCAAAATCCATTGAATTTGTAGTTGGTATAATCATATCCGGATTCAAATAAAAGTCGAATATTCGTCGGATATCCAAAAAAACTCAAATTCGAATATTTCAAAAATCATCATATATTTATTATTTTTTTAAATATTTAGTAGAGTCCAAATTCAAAACGTTCATCCTTAAAAAAAATATACAACAAATTAATGAATAAATTTTTAAGTTTATTGATCACTTAAAAGCAACAATAGAATTTAACTCAATCACATTCATTTACCATATCATTACATTTTGGGTTCAATTGTTAATAATTGTACTTATTTGATATTATAAATACATAGTTATATATGATTCTTAATCAATTAATTATAAACTCAAAGTTTTACAAAAAAGAAACTCATTCTAATCAAATCGAGATTTGTATTGCATTCTTGCTATATTATAGCATTCGGTTCTTACTCATCATTTTTCCCACATAATTTTTTGTTATAAAAATTAAAAAATAAGTGATATAATTATGATGTAAATAAGCTCAAAATCTAACAATTTATATGAAAAACACATAATTTCATATATTGCATAAGAGTTCATTACTTCTTTCATCTAAATATATAATTTGGTATTACTATAGGACTATGTGTGTATATATATGTATAATATTAAATATATTTGGATTCGGATTATTAATGGATCGAATTGAGCCATATCCATATTTGCTCCATTTATTTCAGATTTTGAACCTTTTTAATCAGATCACATCTATCGAATCTTTTATCGATTAAAGATATTAAATAATCAGATTGAATTCAAATTAAAATCTGCTTCATTGACAGCTCTAGCTGTAATGCTTTTTGCTGTCCCTGCACTAACAACAAAAACCGCGTTTCAGTTTTGAATTTGGGTGGGCTTGTGGCTGGAACTGCGACGAACCCATTTGAATTTTATCAAGGCCCATCTGCAGCTCCATTGGAAGTTGGATCGAACCGGCCTAGGGATGTTTGCCAAAGGCGCCTACCTGGGTTCTTCTTGGTTGACCCCGCCACTGGTGCTAGCTACAATGCGCACGGTGCGAATGGTTGAAAATTCTTGCTTCTGGCTCTGTATGATCCTTCCACTTCCAAATGTTCCACCTTTTTAATTTGTTATTTTTCTAATAGGTTCTTAGAATAATTATTGGAATACTGCAATATTGGATTCATTGATTCATTGATTTTGTTAGATAACATGGAGGATAAATTAAGTATAATTTTCATGCACGGCATATACTTAGATAATTACATTCTTCATTTGTTATAAATTCATCATGTCATTTGTTATTTATTCCAGGATTTTATTTTCACCTACTGCAGGTCTCAAGTCTTTTTGGGGCCTGACGATTCAACCCGCGCTAGACTTTTCGACTAGGCAAAGATTAATCGTATCTAAAGCTAATATAACAACTCCACTCGAGTAACTTCATTAGGCTGGTAATCTACCTCATATTAAAAGGAACTTGGCCCACTTTAAATAGGTCTAATAACTTGATCCACTTCATGAAGAATGAGACCTACTAAATTTAAAAGGTTTTACTTATTATTGTTCAATCACTAATTGAAGTAATTAAAGGCATACGCCTTCATCAATATACAAATTCTCACAATTTTGACCCTTTTTTAAAATTCTACCCTAGAGTCAAAACGAATACCCGTTAGAATATCTTATGATTAATTTGGGAATCGATAATTATGTTATTTTCTCACTTTAATGATTGATGTTTTGGTTTCCTTGTTTATTTAATCAAATCAAGCGCATGTTTTACATGTAATTTGATGCCAAGAATTGTAATAAATTTTCATTCACGATACCATCGCTTAAATATTGTATGTTCCCATTGAAACTAGTCAAGAGGATTACGAAGATTGTTATTCAAGCACGTACATTGATCCCAAAGTACTGAAAATTTTCATTTTAAAGATGCATTTAAATGTATCAAATTACTACTGAAAGTAACACTTCGAAGGACTCTGTAAAAGAACATATAAATCCAAGGAGAAATATATGTTTGAATGAGCTTCTTCTTACACAGTCAGTCTATATCATTTAACGTTTTTGAAGTACCGTTGGTGCACAAGAGAAAATAGCATGATGATACATTCTAATCGGAACTACCAACAACCATGCAGTGATCTCATGGTAATGGGGAGGTTTAATTGTTTTCCTTGGTTGTTGAGTCGATTTGCCTATCATGGTTACTGATATTTCCTTTTGCTTATTCAATATATTAAACTATATTTGTATCAGTGGAGCTCACAGATCAAATGCCTAATCAAAACTTGGATAGTGGCCAAAGGCATTTTCAAACTACCGATCTTGCATCTCTTTTACTTTACTGCGTACTTTAATTTGTGCTGTTCACTTTGGAACTTCCATAGCAACTCTTAGGAAAACATCACTTCATAAGTTTTTGGTCTAATTCTCCCCTCTTAGGCCCACTTTCTCCCTCCTCTTGATAATGATAAATGTTTTGCTTTGTGTAATATTGTCCTTGTATAAGACTCCTCCTACATTTTTTGAACTAGTCAATCATTTCCATATATATGTATATATATTGTGCTAACTACCTCCTCCGACTGCATGCATGATTATCGTGTTGAAAAAATGCATTAACAGTATACATGATGAAAAGCTTGACATTTTCCAAGAGAAACAAAAGATTCATAAAATGATTTCAAAGTAAAGCAAATGTCAATATCTCCTCGTTCAGCAACGACGGTAGTATGATGTGATGTGATGTAATGTAACGAAAACAAAGCATGTTTTCCATATATATTTTTAAAATTGTGCATATCAACAGAAAATTTTATACAGGAAAACTCTGAATTTCAAGATGATCTCTTTAAAAATAAAATTTATTTTCCAATCAAAGCATTTGCTAATTTTATTTAGAGGTGTTCAGAAAAAATCAAAATTGACTGAACCGACTGAAAATCGAAAAAATTGAATCGAACTGAATTTAGTTCAGCTCTTGGTTTTCTATTTAAAAAAAAAAAATTTGGTTTTCGGTTTGATTCGATTTTTTTCCCTTGGTTAACCGAAACCAAATTGTAAACCAAAAATTTTTGGTTCGGTAAACCGATTTTTTTAAGTTTAATTGTAATTTTTCAAATAATGTAAATGTTAATGTACTTTTAAGTTTTTGGGATAGATAAAAGGAAATTTTTGATAATGTGAAATAACTGAGAGAAAAAGAAGTAAAATTGAAGAAGAGAAAAATGAGAATAGAAAATAAAACTTTATTGTCTTTATTTTATAAAATATAATTGATTTTATCATCTTTTTACTAAACATAGCAAAATAGTTATTAAAAATCGTACTTTTTCTAAATAGGATAGATATTAATATATGACATATTGACATATAATCATGATACATGAATAATTATGATACAAAGAGAAAAAAAATAGATGATTATGATTTTTTTTATTGTACGAACTAATACATATTACATATAAAAAATAGATGATTATGATTTAAAGAGCAAAAAATGTAATATGAAAAGAAAATTCAAATTTTTTTGTCATTAATTAATTAAACTTATATATATATATATATATTAGATGGTATATTGATAAGTAAAATTGAAATTTCAATTTTAATTCCAAACTACAAGATTAGATCCTATTCATGTGATATAGTACTAATAGTACATAATATACTGTACATTGCATCTGCTAACTAATAAAAATATTATCTATATTGTTATGACAACAAAGATTGTTCATTGTTTTGTGTCTATAATATAGTTAAAAGCTAATATAGTTTAAAATATAAAATGGAGAATTCCAAAATTATCCTTTAGAAATGATGATTTAATAAGGTTATAATTATATTTTTGACAAAATTTATAAATTCACAATCTATATTATGATGTCATTGGACTAATTTGCTATTTAACTTTGGTAGAGTTGACCGAGTTTAAGATTTAATTAGTTATAAATTGTGTGTATGTGCATCTGCCTTGGCAATTATACATTAGCAATTTTAGCATATTCAAACTTTTTATAACATAAAATAATTAAATATTTATTTATCTTATTAAATTTATAATATTTCAAATGTATTTCTTGTAATAGATGAGTTATAATTTATAATTGATAATTATAAAAGTTACATCCTAATTTCTAAGTTCTAACTATATTATTAATTTATTTTAAATTTTAAATGTGTAGACATACCCTAAATAATTTCAAATCCTAATATTATATTTAAATTCCATTTTTTAAATGAAAATTTACAATTTGTAGATAAATAATAATTTATAAATTATAATGGATATAACGTAAATTCTAAAATATAATTTTGAATAACAATTAATTAGGAAATAAAGCAAGTAACAAATTGTTGCTCAATTTTGAGTCTTTGGCCTAAATCTTCACTCACATAGACCATAGTCACACTTAGTCTTGTCGTTCATTGCCTTACTTCGTCAATTCGTCACTCATCCTGCCTCACGGCAAGACGCCAGCGGCCAACTCTTTAACCACCACCATCCATCGACAAAAAAGTCAAAACCACTGATAGCCTCACTCCCGAGTAGGCTAGCCCTCATGCCAATGGCCAACTACTTACCCTTTGGGCATTACACAGACACTGAGCGACCGAGACAGGCACCATTGCACCCTCACTGGCATCCTTCCTCGTATGGTAGCTGGCACAGTTTTTGTACAGTTTCAGGTTTTTTATCTTTTTTCTTTTTGTAATTTTTTGATTTCTAATTTCATTTTAAATTTTTTGATTTCTAAATTGTATTCAAAGCCTTTGTGCTCTATAACTTGTTTTTGTTCTATAGTCTCTTCCTTCATCACCAGTTTAATGAACTAATTTTTTTAGTTAAAAATCAAATTGAATTGAACTGGTTCGATTTGGTTCGATTATTGGTAGGATTTTTGAAAAATTGAGAGCTTCGATTAACCAATCGAACTATTTGATTTTGTTGGTTAAAACTAAATGAACAGTCCTAATTTTATTTGTATGTTATATGATAAAGTAAGACAGCAAGGACAAAAAAGTAAAGCAAATAAGAAGGCTAATTAAATATATAAATGAATAAGGAAGAGACCAATGAGCCGAACAAATTAAACCAACTAAGATGGGCACCAAAATCTAAGTGGGCTAAAGCCCACCATGGATTTAACTAATATAAATATCAGGTATTTAAGCAATTATTTGCAAAACTCACGCTTTGACCCTACACAAACACATTTTAGGAGTAGAAGCATAATAACATATTGATTTTCAAAAGGAACCATAGCTCCATTTTTGTGCAACATTATCTTGTTAGAATGGTGCCTCACAGCCAATTAGATTGGCATGTCAAACTTGCAAAAAAAAATAAAAAATCTTATTTGGTCAATATTCAATAGATGACCAACTTCATCTTATGCGTATAAATACTTATTTTTAATAACTCACTTGGCTATAACTCTTAAGATCATATAAGACTATAGGACTTAGTCAGACATATGATAGTAATCATGAAACAACTCTCTATAGTCATAGTTTTGAAATATTCTAAGTCATAAAATTTTCAAGACAAGGGCATTTAAGATTAGGATAAACTTACATTAATGATGCATATTTCAATGAGTCTGGAAATATCATTATCCCTAGAAAGGATGAAATGCAAGTATTGCCTTTCCATCGTGTCAACAAATTAATGATTAGCCTACCACAACTAGAGATCCGAATCCTTATACTATTCCTTAATGTTTAGGAGGTCCAAGAATTGAACATTTTGCTAGGGCTATCACTCTTCCTAGGCGTAGCCCTTTTTACCTAGCCATCTTGGCAAAGTTGCTCTTCCATGGTATAAAGATAGCTAACCTTCCGGAGATCAATGACAAAAGTGACTCGCAAAGTGCCTAAACAACTTTCTAGCACGAATGGAGCACTATAATCTCAGTGAAAACTACTTATTGTAAGGTGTTATGCACCACGTTTATGAAGCACATTTTGACTTGGTTCAATCAAATGCCTATTAGATCCATTATCAGCTGGGAACAATAATGCCTGAGAGTAGTTAGCACAACAATGTGCCCTGTTTATATTTCAACAATGTGCCCTATTTCTAGTAACTCTTTTGCTTCTTATTGAATAGTTTTATCATTTTCCAACCCAAGGCTCCTTTTATCTTGTTGATAGGACAACTTTTGGCTCTAGACTAAATTGGTGCTCAATCACATTGAGGTCAATAACTTTTAAGTCTTGAGCTAAAAACACAAAAGTATTTATCTTTCTCCTAAAAAATTCAATTAATTCATCCCAAAACTCAAGGAGTGAAATGGGCTCCCACTCACATGATCTTTAGTAAATCCATTGGAACAAGCTTCATGGCTAACGATTCATCTACTAGTTGCATATGTACTTACGATTGTTGTGATAGATTGACCTCTACGTGGTCACTTATACTGCTCCATAACAAACTTAACATAACATTTAAAAGTTGCACATTTATCATTCCTCACTTCACCAACTCAGCCATCCATTGGAAAATTCATTTTCATATGCACATGCAATGGCAATAGCCTAAAAAGGCTTAGCATTGGACACTTAGTATTCCCTTATATGCAAAAGGTGAATTCACAATAGGAATTTGGTCATTCCTATCTTTTTGCATTCTCCTACTGCTAAGGAAAAGGGCAGTATTACCTACCTAAATGGATAGATGGAATCACCAGAAAATTATGTAATGAAGTGTTAACTGGTTTTGAATGAAAAACTCCTAAGTCCATCTATTTGAACATATTAGGGGAGAGTATGTCCACTAAACTCCTACTGTCAACAAGGATACATGCCACATCATGATTACACTACTAAAAAAATGCCTTTTTGCAACGGAAAAAATTCATTGCAAAATCTTTGGTTTCAAAAATTTGCAACGGATTTTGCGATGGAAAAAATCTGTCGTAAATTTGGTATTTTGCAACGGATTTTTCCATTGCAAATATTTACGATGAAAAAATCTATTGCAAATCCATCGCAAATTTGGTAATTATAATTAAAAAAATAAAATTTGCAATGGAAATATTATTTTACATTATATCAAATTAAAACCTATAATTACTCAATATCAATAATTATTTATATTACATACTAATCATCCTATGCACTAATATTTAAATATTATTTTATATAAAAATCAATAGATAATATTGTTCAATATATAAATCAGGCCCTAACTAAAATATAAAATTTATAAAATAATGCCAAAAAAATTATCTTACAAGACTTATAGTAAGTTTCTATACCTTGAGATATCCAAGCCTGCAATATTAAAATAAAAATAAAATTAC
>JACGDI010005284.1:266967-286732 GCA_014898725.1 Jacaranda copaia | reverse complement strand
CTTGCCCCCAGTTGTGGCCTGATTGACAGATTCAGCAGCAGGGTCAACGGTATCAACAGCATCTTTCCTAGCCAGGGCGAGTTGGTTCCTTTTAGGTGCCATCGAGCGATTGCAAATGTCTTCAAAATTCAAACGAGAGAAAGAGATGAGGGGTAGATTCGCGTCCCACTAGGCGTGCCAGAAATTTGTTCACACAAATTTCATTGTCTGCAAAATTAAATCACAAGACAAAGAAAAAATAATGGACAAATTAAATTTATATAAAAAAAATATATGAGAATTATAATTTATCAGAGAAAAATATAAATTCCCTAACAAAACTAATCCCCTGATTCTTCTCCAAATATATATATGATCCAAGGGCTTAAAGCTTATTCTTGCATATATGGTGTAATATCCCTTGACTTGGTAAAAGATACTATGAAATTTCTTTGAAACCCGAACCTTGACTCCGAGATCAAAGGACTTGATGACTTGATACTTTGAAGAGGTATAGTACCTTTGCGGTAGCAATACGTCGTCGCAGTAAAAACTTGAAGCTTAAAGACTTGAATCTTGGGGCTTGAGAATATATGAATATCCATGTATGTCTTTATATGAGTCTCTAGTCATCCCTTTATATAGGTGTTCAGCAGGAGACTCCGAAATAACTTGAACACATTTGATAATTATCTCTTTGGTGCGCATATTAAAAGATAATATCAAATATTCTTGACTTGATTGGTCCACGTACAAGGATGTGCCACGTGTCCCAACTTGATTAGCTTGAGGTTCCTAGGCCACAAGATTTGATTTGATTAACATGATACATCTTCATCTTAATATTTATCAACATTTGATTTATAAAATAAGTATTAGAATATTAATTAAGATTAATTATTTATTATTTAGAATTTAATTTAATAAATTCTAATATATAAATAGAAAATTTTAAATTAATAACTAATATATTATTTACACATGTCATTTTTCAATTGGCCCAAAAATTAAGCCGTCTACACTTGGTACTCTGTATTCTATAACTGTTATTCTGATTTAAGTACAAGTTCAAATTCCTAAGTCATTTAGCTTAAATAATGGAGTAGGCTTACTGAACTACTATGACTACCTTGTCTCTTTTACTTTTCGTTCTATTTATTTTTGTTATCTCTAGATTCTCAATCTTGTTTGGAAGTTCTAGTTTAGTATATCAATACTCTATTTGACTCCTTTGAGTCCTTTATACTTCTAGGAACCTATAAACATTCAGTTTTAATGACAAAATAATAGTATTATTCTTTTTAAATTTAGGGGTAATTTATAAAGATATTTATATGGATTTAATTATGACAAGCATTCACTAGGTTATATTATACACATTTACTTCATGTGTTTTTCTAATGACGCTCAATCATGCTTAGAAATTATTTATTTTTCTGAAAGAAATAGTAGAATTATATTAAACTAAATTAATGGCAAGAGCCTCAAAAATTAATCAATCCATCTATCTCATTTTGAGATAATAATACTTTTGACTATAAAATGAGCAAATCTATTAACCGCATACCTAACATGAAGAAAAGAAACTAAAGTAGGAGAGCTCAAAAGTCTTTTAGCATATGATATAATTGGGCCAATAGTTAAAAAAATCTCCATCTCATTTTGAAAAGCCTAAATAACAGTGAGATAATCTCCTTCTATATGAATATCCAATCAAGCAATAGTGGAGCAGAATTCACAAGTTATCTTGGGAGCTATAACTTCTGCCGCTTTTGGAGATATTGGTAGTGGCACTACCGTAGACGTCTAGATAAGATAATATCCTTTACAGTCGTAAGCCACTATACCAGTAACAACTGATTGTGCATGATTAAAAACTATAGCATCAAAATTATCATCAATTGTCCCTCAACTGGTGACTCTCACTTAGCCTCATATACATGTTGTTCCTTGTCAAAACAAATTTGATTTACATTTTTGAAATCTTTAATATATGTTTTAGCAAAGTTTTAATCACCTCCAAACACGATAAGTTTCCTTCACCAAATTTGACACTGTTCCTCTTGTACCATAGGCTCCAACACTCCAACAATAGACAAGAAAATATTTAAATAATTTAACATCTAAGTGATCATTCAGATATCAAAACTATTCCTATTGATTTTGCCTTGAAATTTGGGCTACAAATGATGAGAAACAAAAGAAACAAAGCGAAACCAGCACAAGAATATGCCTCGACCCACATTGGTAGAACATTGCACAAGGGCATGAAAAGGTATGCACTAGAGTACATGATGCTGGGCAGAATTAGTGAAGATAAGCACGACATGTGCCCGAGCATAGAGAGTGTCACTCCAAAACATGCAAGCTACTAAAACTACACACCCAAGGGCATAGCATACTGCAATACTGTACTATAATGCAACATTCCTGTGCCATGGCATAATAAGACTCATACAACACGACAAGGTTTTTGCAGCAACAAGAATTTTGCACATCGAAGCTCAAGTCATAGGCACTCAAGCATGCGGCACAAGGCCCATAGTCCTGATTTTGGTTTTTGTGGGTATATATACTTGTTTGCTTCTAAGATAATTTGAGAAGAACCTTAGATAATAGATTTTACATTACTTTTGAGATAGATTCTTGAGACAGAGTTTAGAACGAGGGTGTTGGGTGTTCACGTGAGATTTATGGCACTCAATTTGTACTTGCTACCTTGATTTGAAATTAATAAATTTTTTTCTTTGTCAAGTGGATTAAGCCCATCGCCGAACCACATTAATGCTTATTATCAATTTATCGAATTATTTTGCGATTACATTTAAAGTTAGGATTTGATCTTTTTGGGTTTCAACAATTCCAAATTAGAGGAAGAGGGGGCCAGTAAAGAGAAAGAAATGTTTGATGAAGCCCACACTTGCCTGGTGAAGTGGTAACTCCAAGGACGATAAAAGAAGTCTTCCTTTACATTCTCACATATCTCACAAGACATATTAGCACCCATTTTTTTAAGCACTAGACAACTGTTCATTGGAAGAAAATTTCTGACTACTCACTAAGCAAAGTGTTGCACTTCTAGTAGGATTATACAAGTCCAAAAGGAAATGATAATCAATGGCATCAGCACTATTGGATAAATCCATTGCCCCATTATCACAAGTTGTCTCCTTTTTACTACTAAATAATATGCAAAATGAATAGAGAAAAGTCCATTCTTGGAAAAGTGCTAGATTAATATATCCTCATTAGTAGCTCCATTAAATAGTATGGCTAAGATTGTGGCATTTTCTGGCTTTAAGAATATTTGATTGATGGGACACTTTCTTCATAATCCTATGACATAAAGGATCTTTGGACAAAAAAAGACCCTAAACAATTTATCATTAGGCATTCATTTATCCATCCAAATCCAATTGTTTGATCCATTTTCAATCCTCCATCTGAGATTTTCCCCAAAAAGAGTTAATGCTTCCCAAATACAATTCTAACAGAATGATGAATTTGAACCCAAAATGAAAAGAATAACCTCATAATCCAGAAAATATTTAGCCTTGTACAACTTCCAAAATAAATTATTTGGCTTTGTAAAAAGCCTCCTACCTGGCTTAGCCAACAAAACATAATTGAAAAACCATAAATCCCTAAACCTCAATCCTCCACTTTTCTTACAATGACCAAGACCCTCCAACTTAACCTAATGAATTTTCCTTGACCCCTTATTTCCCTACCAAAAGGCAATCATCATTGACTCAAATCATGCATAAGCCTATCCGATAATTTGAAGCAGTTCATTGCATAGGTAGATACAACATGAGCAATTAAATTTTCTTTCTTGCATTAGACAAAGTCTTTTCCAATCGACCATCCACGCGATTCCAGACTTTCTCATGAATGTAGTTAAAAATCTCCCTTTTTTATTTCTCAATACCAAAAGGCAAGCCTAAGTATTTATCATGTTTCTCCATAATCCCCACTTGAAGGATGTCCTGAATATTAGCATGCTTAACAATGGAAGTATTTCTACTAAAAACCACATAAGATTTTTCAAAATTAACCCATTGTCCTAAGTTTTATTCATAAATATACAGAAGATGTTAGCTGCAATTTCCTACTGCACTTGTTGCTTAGCAAAGGAGCAATTTATCATTAGCAAATAGTAACTACAAGGCTCTTACAGGAAAACGCATCTTTGGTTCTCTAACTATGGCCATCTATGAAAAAAGGACACTAATAATTTGTATGTTCTGATTTGGTCCACTTCAGCGACCAATTTCGTATATTTAGTACAAATTACCACGATTTCAAGATAATTCACCTGAAATTGTAGAAAATGTCATCAAAGAATGCCATGTGCTCCTCATATGATGAATAGTTTGGGACATGTGGCAATTTTTTCCACATCATCTGCTTATGTGCGCATGCTTTACCCATGTAGAATGGCCACATGGCATTAAATTCCATGTCAGCATCCTAGTAGCAGACATAAGCCACGCCACCTATTCTCATAAATTTGAGAAAATAAAAATATTAAAAATTAAAAACTAAAAAATATAAAATAGGGAACAAAAAAACAAAAAAAGAAAACACATCTTACAACTTAGAAAAATCCTAAGAACCTAAATTCAAAAATCCTCAAGTCTTTTCCCATTCTCAAACCCATAGAAAAACCCTAGCATACAAGCTGTGAAATTGTAGCCTAGTAGAAGAAAGATTTGGTAAAAGAGCATGGCTTTTAAGCGCACGTAGAGGCACGCGGATTTGTCTCCTCTTTCGATGGTCAGTTTGTGGTTATCTTTAGAAGTGTTATGCTTTTAATATTGAAAAATGTTTGGTTTGCTGTCTTTTTTGTAGAATGTGACTAATATGTTAAAGAAAAGAATCTTCTATGCATTTATGGAATCTTACAACGTATTTTTATGTCTGTGGTACCTCTCTATATGGTCCCAATTATTTGTCTAGTTGACTTTATATTGTTTTCTATTGTTTTGGGGTCAAACACTTCATTGACCTCTTTTTTTTTATTTTTTGTCTTTTTTTTCCCTTCTTTGCTTGTATGTTGAAAACTATAAATCAAGCTCGATTATTGTAGCTATTTTGTGTGGAGGTGAGTTTACATTGGTTCCTAAAGCCAAGTATATTGGGGGTTGTATTGTGAAATATGATTATGTCTGTGAACATGAAATGACGTTGAAGATACTTAATTTGTTTTATGATAGATTGGAGTTGGAGAAATGTAAGAGATATTATATACAACTCAACATTAGCTTTAAACTATTGACTTATGATAGTGAATTTTAAAAAAATATGTAGGAGCCATGTTAAAGCCAATAATAGAGAGGTGTGCATATATATATTGATTGTGTTGTGGTAGAAAGTAACTCTATGAGTAGCCAAGAGCCTCCTAATTCAGTAGATGTAGCTTCTGCAAATGATTGTTATATGTTAGAAAATGATAACATAGATGATGAAATTACTTGCTTAAATCAAAATAGTAAACCGCATAAAGGTGTGCTTTTGACTACTATTAGGATTGACCCCAACAATAAACCTTATCTAATAGCACATACTGTGGTATCAAAAGAGGCAAGTGACATATAAATTTGGTTCTTAACTTTTTTAAAATAGGATTTGAACATAGTTAAGCCGCATAAATTTACATTAATGTCTGACAAACAAAAAGTTCTGATTTAAGCTTTTAAGGAGGTCTTCCCAGCTACAAAACATAGATTTTATGTTAAGCACTTATGGAAGAATTTTTGCAATGTTGGATTTAAAGGTTTAGAGTTCAAGGATGCTTTGTTTAAGGAAACAAACATCACAATTGTGGGGTAGTTCAAGCAAGTTATGAAAGAAATGGGTGAACTTGATCTAGCTGCTGTTGAATGGTTGAGTGATAAGCTTCCATCACAATGGAGCAAGTCATACTTTACACCAATGCCAAAGTGTGATATGATTTTGAATAATTTTTATGAGTTATTCAATAGTACAATACTTTATATAGGAGACAAGCCAATTGTAACCATGTAAAAGAACAGAGATAAGGCTGCAAAAAATTGGAAAGAGAACATTTGCCCTGCTGTCTTGGAGATAATTAAACAACACATTAGAAACTTGGTAGATTGTATTCCTAGAAAATCAAATGATACACATTACCAAGTCACACATATCTATGGGGACCTACTCTATGTAGACTTGGAGTTGTGGAGTTCTAGCCATAAAAGGTGGGAGCTTATAGAAATCCCATGTTTGCATACATATAGTGTAATATGCAACAAGAGAGAAGATCTACTTCATTATGTAGATCCATGTTACACTTTTCAATTTTATAAAAGGGTATATGAACCAGCAATTTTGGGCATTAATGGCCAAGACTTGTAGGGTGAAGCTTTTTTTATTCCTTCTTTGCCACTAAACTTTAGCAAGAAAAAAGGGAAACATGTTAAAGCTAGAAGAAGAGACAAAGATGATAAGATTGAGAAAGGGTAAAAAAAGAAGCAGAGGGAGATCCAAAGATGAGGAGACAATGAAAGTAAAAAGTAGGTAGCTCATTGTCAGGTGTGGTCACTATAAAAGTGAAGGTCACAACTCAAAAACATTCCCTCTTAAAAAAGGAGCAAGCTCACCATCTACCAGATAGGCACTCATATATGTTTGAACATTGAAATGTCTTCATTTTATTGATTTTGTAATTATACTTGTATTTTCAATGATGCATTATTCTTACAATTTAGGAGAAGTAAAAATGGAAAACAAAAGGGACAATTCAAGTCCAGCTTTGGAAGAGGCTGAGGTTCTTGTTTCTATTATTTATGTTATTTATGAAAAATTGAAGTTTATATTTTGAAAAAATCCCTATAATCTTGCTATCTATGCCTTTTACAGAGGGTGCAAAGATAAGATGATAACATTGATGCAATCAATTTAGGCACTCAACCAACAAGTTCAGCTAGGAAAAATGTTAAGGCTACATTTACATTCTTATGTTTTGGATTTTTCACCAATTTAGTGCTTGTCTTAAAGGTTTAAGCATATGGTTTTAACTTGATGTGATTCACAGGTTAGGAAAAATGCTAATGAAGCTAGGTTTAGTAGTTATTCATTTAAGTTAGGTTCACTGGCAATAAATGCAAGAAAAAGTTTGAGGTACAACTATTAACCTTACTATTGTGTATCTTTAGCAATTTGTATGGTTTTAGGCCATTCATTTGACTTTATGTGAATTGAAAGGAAATGAGGAAAGTAGCTCAATCTAAGAGTAACAATGCTCAGAAAAAGAACAAAAAGAAATGTGGCCATTCCTCAAGAGGCCTAGCTAAGGTTCCTAGACCTAGTATGTATCAACAATTGCAAATACCACAAAATGATGGGAGCCAACCATCTCAAGCAGTTTTAACCCAGGCATCCACATCTAGAAGGAAGAAATATATTACATTGAGCAACTTGAACACTACAATGGATAAACCTCAATGGGAAGAAGAAGAACAAGGCTACAAAGAAGAAGACAACCTGAACAAGAAAAGTATTAATTTGCCTATGTAAAGAAAGCAATTTTTTTATACCGAAACATGTGATGACACCCTAGAGCATTATTCACCTTGTCTAAATTAGGAAAAATATTATTGTGACTGAACTTTTGGATTTTTGTGATGAAATAATGTTAAACTTGTTTTTGACAAAACTATGTATTTAAAGTCATTATTCTTTTATGATTAATAGATAAATTAGCTCTATTTTGTGCATATTGTGATTGAATTTCTTTTCTCTTGCTTTGGTAGTGGTTTACCTTGGATTGTAAGATTAATGTTTGTTTGTGTCAGTTTGTATAACTTCATTCCTTAAGTAGCCAAAATAGGACCCAAAGTAAGTCTTCTTTTGTTTTTAATAGATATATGGTATCTATTCATCATTTACCCAAGTTGGACTTCACTTTTCTTCCTATCTTGTAAAATTTAGTTTTATCATTTAGCCAAAAGTAATTCAGGTCCTCCTTTGGACAAATTATTGAAGCCAAGTAAAAGAGGTTCTAAATCAGCCAATTATCTTACATTTTCATTGAAGTGCAAATATCTTACATTAACATTTAAGTCAAAGTCCCCAGTAGCAAAAAGCCAAAAGGCTACCTTACGTTACTAAAATCCACTACAACAACCAAGATGCAAACCTACACAAAACAATATAAACACCATGTTTTTTTTCCTTTTGATATATACACATCCCATATGCTTTCTTCCTTTCTAAAATTGAAACCAAAACATGAAAAAATAGAGCCAACAAAGCACCACTACCATATATAAGATTCTGTAATTCATCCTCATTTTACCAATTTTAGCTTCCATCGAATTAATTTTGTGAATTAAACTTGGGATTGTATTCTTCAACCTCATGCACATTAGTAGATTAGCCCATTAGAAAAAATCACATCTATTACTCTGTCAATAAATTAAAAAATGAAGAAATGAAAACATGAGACTTTGTTATAAAGTAGCACACAATGTGATGAAATTGAACCCTAATGATAAAGAAGATTCATATTCCTCCTTACCTAATTCGGACACGAATGAAATCTCCTTCCAAGGTTGATCCCCCCTCCATGAAGTTCTCAAGCGCGCCCTCACCCCACAAAAACATTTCTAGGTGTTCATGACTAGGTTGAAAATGAGAGTTACATGATGACATTTCAAAGTGCCCTAGAATTTTATTGAATTTTAGGGCTGAAATTTCATAGGGTAACAACAAAGTGGGAGAATATGGTGGAGAAAAGACCTTTAATGATGAAGAATAAGAGCTCTAAGGATTTTCCCTCCAAAATTAGCTAATGTGGCTTTTTGTCTTGTTGATGTGGCAATTCTTGGCTAATGTTGGGGATTTAATGTCATGCAGTCAGACTACATAGGCAAGGCATGCACACATAAGCGAATAACATGAAAAAAATTGCCACATGTTGCAAAAACCCAAAACTATTCATCATGTGAAGAGCACACGGCATTCTCCAACATCATTTTTTGTAATTTTAGGCGATTTATCCTAAAATTACAACAATGTGTGCTAAATGTGGGAAATTGGTTGTCGGAGTGGACCAAATCGAAAAATACAAATTATTAATGTCTTTTTTTCGCAAATGACATAGTTAGAAGACCAAAAATGCATTTTTCCTTGCTCTCAGCACCTATCAGTATATAGCCATTCCTCTAAGTAGATTTTCCTCCTTCTTTCTCCAAAATGAAATACTAAAAGCTTCAATACAAAATAAGAATAAATACAGTGAGAGTGCACACCTTTGTCCTAAGCTTCATGTAGGATGAAAGAAACCAAACTGCTGGCCATTAATAACAATTGAATAAGAAACTGTCTCCACAATCCTCATGATCAACTCAACTATTTAGGTGGCGAATCCTAGCCTATAGAACATACGACATAAAAATGACCACTCCACTTTATCATATACCTTGCTTATGTTTAACTTGAGCACCATGTTGCCTAATTTACCATGTGTCTTCCTTTTCAAGAAGTGATTGATTCAAAGGCTATTAGAACATTATCAGTTATGAGATGTGTCGAAACAAATGCAGGTTGTGTTTCTACTACAATTATATCCATAAAAGGCTTCAAATGATTCGCAAGTATTTTGGTGGCGATCATATAAATTACATTACTTAAGCTAATAAGTTGAAGCTGAGAAATAAATTCTGGCCGTGCTATTTTTGAGATCAAAATAAGATGCGTGTAATTAAACTTAGCATCAACTTGACCATCACTTAAAAATTTAAGCACAAATGAAACAACATCACCTCCTACAAATGATCAATATTTCTGGTAGAAGATCACCAATATCCCATCTAGACCTAGAGATTTCAAAGGATTCATCTAACTTAATATAGCTTATACCTCTTCTACTAGCTCATAATGTATTTGAAATGTCATTTATTTTGTTTAAGATTATTGTGGTGGTATTTTCTTTTCTATTTTTCTTTATTTCGTCGTATGTCTACATTAAAAATAGTTAACATATCTAGAAAATTATTCTGAAGTTACTTGAACAAATAAAAAATACAAAAAATATATAAAAACTCATTTTTATTTTCTTTAAAAAAAGTCTAAACTCCCATACTCTTTAGAACTAAATTAGAGGTCAAAATATATTGGAAAAGAGAAATTGCAAATTATAAAATTATAAAATTATAAAATTTACGAGAACTTCTACGTATTTAATTAGCAAACAACTTTAGTTTTCATAGAAGTATGTTTGAGAGTTAAGAGAACAAATAATGAATGGAAGTAATAAGACGCAAAAATTTTATTTTATTTTATTTTTTTTGAAATCATTTGTAATGCCTCTGAATTCTTAATCTTGAAAACAATATTCATTAGATTTTGAAATTCATAAAATGGATAGGTATGTCAAGATTAAAACATAATAATTATAATATTAAATTTGAATGGGCCTTAGATAAATTATGCTTAAGTTAATTAGGGCTTTTGTGTGATGGTGGGAATAATGGGGATCAAAATTTAATTAAAATAAGACTTGATGGCATAAATTGAGAACTAAATAAGCCAATGTGTGGAAGGATGAAAGTTTGAGGACCAAAAGAGAAGATAGGTGGGTCAATGTGAGGCACTAGAAAGCCCATGGATCTAATTGAAAACTACGAAAAACCTTTGGGAATTATAATTTTTGAAACCTAAAAAATATACATAGATTTCCTCCTCTATTTTCCTTCAATTCCCACATGCAACTCGTCACACTCTCCTCTAGCCACTTCTCACCGACGCTACTGAAACCCAAAATTGATCGTACCATTAGCTTTTCCTCAACTCAAGGAACATACTTGTACCAAGTTTTTTGTGAAATGATCGGCCAGTCACCAAGAAGCTGAGCACTAAATGGAGCTCGCAACAGAGGTGCGGGCACCACTATTCTGACAACTAAAGCTCAAGACCAAAAGGTGGGTTTTGATAGGCTCAAAGTGAGAAAGACAATGGTGTCTTCAATTTGATGAACCAACGATGGATGGAGGAGTAATTGGAGAAAAATGGGGTGACAGCATTGGTGGCACAGTGGCTATTTTTGACTCAATTGATCGTCAAGATGGCAGCATAACCCAAAATTTACTAAGGCTTTATTTGGGCTTGAAGAGATGTGTCTATTGGCAGTCCAGTAGTCTAGCAACTTTTTCGGGGTGAGAAGTTGAACATATGCATGCTAGTCTCGGATTGTGATTCAGCTCTGATTTTGTTTAATTTGATAAAATCTTGTTTGAACGATTAAATGATTCCCAATTTGATTTGATTAAGTTGTAAAGTTAGTTCATGATGTAAATTTGAGTTAATTGGACCGAGTTATGACATTAGACCAGGATAATTAAATTCAATTTAGTTATAAAGTGACATGTGGACCCGAATTTGATAATAAGAGACTAATTGTTATTTAATTAAATTAAATAATGTAATTGGGAAGCCAAATATGAGTCAATAATGAAAATTTACTTGTATAGGAAAATATATCAAATTCATTGATAGAGATTAAATTAATTAACTATGGAATATAAATATTAAATAGATTATTAGATATGAAGTGAGATATAGTTTCAAAATTAGTAAAATAATTAACTAATATTATTTGACCGAATTGACATGCTTAGGAAGTCAAAGAATAAATCAAGTTCAAAATTAGACCTTGAACACCTAAATGAGCTGGATGTGTAGCGAATCCAGTAAAATAACTTAATTAGCCAAGGAAATTGGATTATCTTAGTTGGACACATCGATACAAGAATTAGGGTGATAGGGTGTTAGCAAGAGATTAATGACATTATCGTAATTAAAGCGTACAAATACTCATAAACTGCATGTGAAAATTACTATAGCGTGGTACTGATACTTATTTCATGTTTTGGTGATAATAGGCGATGAGGATCCAAGCATCCTGAACGAATAGGAGGCTTTTGATGGGCATTAGGATTCGAGGTGAGGTTATAGCCCCTTTTATTGCTAGGATAAAGATTGTGTCAACAAATCATGAATTGGTTTGTTTGTATGTATACATTCTTGTGATTATCAAATCCTTATTTGTCCATCATTCTACTAATATTATCCATCATGTTGTTGTGCACTCCTTGAAATTGACTAATGGTTTTCCTATTTAAATTGAATC
The DNA here is from genome assembly GCA_014898725.1 of Jacaranda copaia. Classification (NCBI taxonomy): domain Eukaryota; kingdom Viridiplantae; phylum Streptophyta; class Magnoliopsida; order Lamiales; family Bignoniaceae; genus Jacaranda; species Jacaranda copaia. Next base: position 274,596 of record JACGDI010005284.1, on the reverse strand, counting down.
ATACCATTCACGTCACTCTATTGAGTTCTAATAATTTTTTGCTTTTCTGTGTTCCTCAACCTTGCCAGCTGATTCTATGGTTAGTTATATTGTTCTTTCTAAAATGTCATTGAACTAGTCCTACCGACCAAATTGTTTACCATTTTCTAAACTCATCATTCAACGTTATTATCTAAATGGTCCTATTAACCAAATAAATTATTATTTCTTGAATTTGTTGTGTTGGTTGCTTTGTGTCCTTTAGCCTCATTAGCCAAATGTTAAAACTAGCCTTATTTTTGTTCTGAGGTGTTGATACAATCATGTTGACCAATATGTTATGTGATTAGAATCAAGTTACCTTGTGTTTTGATTTGCTCATGGCCAATTGTTTCGAGATATAACTCCACTGTTGGTATTATATTATGTCCCCTCTGGGGACACCATAGGTTGCCAAGCCTAGGACTAGATCAAAATATGACCGGATAGAATACAGACCAAGCGGAATAGACCTATGGTGACTAATCTCCTAGCTAGTACCCATTCATGATCTTGACTCACAGAAAGTTGGAGGTAACTGTCTGTGGGTGGTGGATTAGCATATGGTTGGCCATGCCATATTTGTGTGTGTGTGTGTGTGTGCGCGCGCGCGTGCACGTGTATGTTTGTTATGCCAAGGTAATCACTTGGAAAATGGAGAAATAAGGACTCATTTTGATATTCCAAGGAGTCACAAGGTTGGAATTACTAGCAGCTTCATTTAGCCTATTAAAAAATTGACTTTTGTTATATAATCTCTTGTTATGTTACATCCTCGTTGTTGTATATATCATCTATTCATATTTCTTTTCTATCAATATATTATTCTATGAAATTTTGATTCCTTTTGTTATTTCATTTACCTTTACTCACTGTATATCGATTTTGTTACAATTCTTTATTAGTTCTTCCCTCACCTTACATGTTCGATTGACCGTTATATACCCTCATTAAGTCACTAAAACTTATGCCTCTTGCGTATTCCTTATTCCTTTTCCCAGCTAGGTTGTGAGAGGTAGCAGGTGGAGCACCGCATGCCACATCAATGTGTATAGTTTTTGTTAATAGCATTCAGATGTGTGGGATCAAGACTTGTCATGTTGTCTCAAGGATGTTAAATTTGGATTTAGTCATTTGATGTGAGTATTATGTAAATATAAGCTTATAGTTTTGAAGCTTGTGTTATTGTGGAATATTATATAGTAAGATGTAATAGAGAATCAACATAAAATCATTTTAGGTCGCTATAAGATATTTAAATTGAATATTTTGGAGATACATGTTTTGTTTCGAATTATTGAAATAAGATCAAAATAGCACCTCAGCACAAAGCAAACACCCACCAGGACAAAGCACTACAGAAGGGGTGAAGTTCTAAAGATCAAAAGAGAGAAAGATGGTTTTGATGACGGTGAAATAATAATGGCCTAAATATATAAAAGAACTAGTGTATTAGCAAAAGTCATAAGGAACCAATAAAAAAGGGAGATAAGAAATTTAAGGGCATTACATAATTAATTAACTATTACAACTATAAATAATTCCAAATCGAGTAAATGAAAATTGTGATATTTTCTTATTAACTCATATGTGCCTAGTACGATAACATCTTGGAAAAGTAGTCTTACAAAATGATCATAATAATTTAAGAATTATAAGCTAGACATTTTTGTATTCTATGGCAATATATTTATTGCAAATTTTCCCAATTCGTAGATTGTACAAGCCTTTATTACCATATTTTTCAAGTTTGAGCAAATTTTGGGCACTGCACATATAACTTTTTTATTCTAATTTGACAATATTGAGATAATTGGGTTGCATAAAATTCTAAATTATATCACAAAGCTAACAAACACAAAACTCTTTTTAAGTAATAGAGCTATAAAACAAGGATAACATTTTAGCCTGTTTTCAAAAAATTAGGAAAATAAGTCGAATTATTTCAAAGTTCACATAGAGCATTGCAATTTTCCTAGCCAAATTCTCCAACTTCAATTATTTAGAGAACCAAGTAAAAGATATCTCCAAAATCACTCAAATTTTTCAATGAAAATTTAAGTTCAGATAACACAAATAAATTATGATGTCCTTTATAATAAATATGATAAAAAAACAATAAATCACAATATGAATAGTAATATTCATGCCTTAGAATAAATTAAATCTTGATCCAACATGTTTGGTCAATTATTTTCCAATTTCCTGATGGATTCAGATAGGAGAATCTATCCTGCACCTCTTCCATTTCTGTAGTCTTTTTGAACGTCGTATGTAATGTTTCTTTTTTTCCACATTAAGCAGTAAACAATTACTACAAAATTCGAAGCAATAGAAGTTTCTCCTTTCAGCAAACAAGATTATTTATTTATTGCAACCCATTTCAGTTATCAGTCCACCTCTCAATTACCATTTCTTTCTCAGAATCTTCAAACTTCAAAAAGTCCCACAAGTTGCTTTCTTTCTTTTACCCTCATTGTAACATCAAGAAATCTTTGCATAGTTCATTTAAACTTTTTGGGCCTTTTCTGATAGAAATGCCGTCAGTTGAGGATATTTACAGATGAAAAAGGGTCCATTTTGGTGACAAAGTTGGTTTCTTTGTACTCCTTGATTGTGTGAGTAATATTCCAAGGCAATCTTCTGAGTTCTGATCTGGGTTTTTATTTATGGCCTTCCTTGTTTAGATTTTCATGTTGTGGTGTACTTGATATAATTTGTGGGTTGTAAGAATTTGAGGTTGTATATAGTTGGCAGGTTGGTTTGATGGCTATAGAGGAATTGGTTGAGCTGAAATTTAGGCTTGCTGATGGTAGTGATATTGGACCACACAAGTATAATTCTAGTGCAACCGTGATATCTCTCAAAGAAAAGGTTATAGCACTTTGGCCAAAAGGTTATGAATTTCCCTTCTCTATATTCTTTGTCAAGAACTAGAATTTGATGTGTTGAGGGTTGTGTAATTTCTTCTAGTTTTGGTTCTTTCCCTCTTCTGCTTGATTAGCCTGTTTCTTGGTTGATGTTATAGTTCGTGCCGACAGGTTTTTATGTTGCAGACTCAAATATTCAAGTATAGCATTTGACATGTTCTATAGAGCACTTGGGCCATAAATTTTCTGTAACATTGTTCTTTTGTTGCGTTATTTAGCAATTGGAATCACGAGAACAATTTTTATGTTTCTTTTTCTTTAAGGTAGAATATGATCTCGCTTATCTTGTTCTGTTTGTAAATTTGTTGTCGTAAATTCTCACAAGGAAACACAGTGAAAGTGAGATTCTGGAGTATGGAGTAAGGTGTGCTTATCCCTCATAACACAAGCACGGTAATGACATGAGATACCCATAGATTGCCCAATCAGATAAGCGTTATAGCAGTGGCAATAGCATGCTACAAATCCTTGTTTAGACAAGAATTTCTAATTGTATGTGCATATACCTTGTAATAGATGTGCACGCACATGTCCACATAAAAGGTGTGAGTAAATTGGATGGTTCAGCCATTATGTGTGAGTTCATGTACATCCTTTGCCTAACCACCTTATCGTATAGTTGGAGTACTACAATTTTATATTAATTAATTGTTTTGTTTTATATCTCAATCAGTATCAATTCACTATTTTGTTTTATAACTCAATATTGGTGGATTAAGGCTGAGAAGTTGATTTGTAGGAGAAATGCTCACGACATTTTCGATGTTTCTTAAATCTAACTTTGCATGTGGATATTCAGAATACAGACAGACTACAAATCTTCTTTGAAAAATGCAAATCTCATACTCCAAATCACCCAAATTTGCTAGCTGATACTTGTGGGTTGATTTTAGCCATATTTATTCCCTGGATCTATAATGGAATTAATTTAAATATGAAGGGCCCATGAATTATTGGTCTTATATCCATTAAATCCATGGTAGAAAAATGGATTTCTGTAGCCCTGCTACCTATATTAGCTGCCATTAGAATGGCTGAGATAAATTTTACCAATTGAATGAAACTCATTCCAAGATACTGCCCTGTCCCCCTCCCCCACCCATCTTATGTGCAGCGACATAACTCTGTCGTTGACACTTGTTGAGAACATTTTCAAGTGCCTCTCATGGTTGTAGGGAAGGTTGACTCTTTCAGTTACAATTGTAGAGTTCAAAGTAATCATCAGTCAGCATGTGGCCTAGATAGTTTCATATATTTTTTTCTTATACGCTTGCTTAAACAATAAGCAAATGAATCATTGTAAGTTTTGGTATTTTCCACAGAGAATGACTGTACTCTTAACTAAACATAAGGAGAAATATTCTTGGTTAGCATTGCTCATCGAATTAGAACTGCTTCATCGGACATATATTCTCTGAGAGATTTCCAGACTTATTATCCCTGCCTTTCCTTCTCCTCCCTCTTGCTTTGGATACAGCTATGATTCCTCTGGGGTGCAAGTGTTGGAATTTACATTAAATCAGATTCATTGGTTCTATATTTTGGATGGAGAAGCTAAAGGTGACTTCAAGTTTGGACTTGGAGAATGACAATGCTACACGATGCATTAGAAGCCACTGTTTCTCTCACCTAAGAAAGAAATCGTTCTGAATGCATGATTCTTTCCTTGCATAATTTTAAGTTTGTAGGACATAATATGCTCTTCTGTGTTGTATAATCCTACTGGATATCCCTTCAATATACACTGTTTGATGCATGTTATTTTACTCCCACACCTGGCTGATGTGTTGTTTTTTGACGGAGAATATTGCCTGAAATTTCATTTTTCTGCAGCGTCCTTATTGTGTAATGTTTATTGCTTTATAAGAATCTACTATCCTGATGGAGGCACTTCTATAATGCAGACAAAGAAAATGGGCCTAAATCCATAAATGATATAAAGCTCATCAATGCGGGACAGATACTGGACAATAACAGAACACTTGCTGAATCACAAATTCCACTTAGTGAAGTTCCAGGAGGTGTCGTCACAATGCTTGTAGTTGTGCGTCCTTCACTTCCAAAGAAACATAGCGGTAATATTTTTTCATGTTCCAACATGGTCAACAGCTTGCTGCAATTGTGTGAGATCTATTGTCATGCATAAGAATTTTGAGTTAGTGTTTGATGATACCAAAGGACTAACTGAGCTGCAGCATTTGATACGGCACATCCAACTATTGTCATCATGTGGTATTATATCTGTGGGAATCGGGATAAATGGATAATCATGCTTCATGTATTGGTTAACTTTGCCAAGATAAGAACAGTAGCATCTGTGTCTAGTACGGTGGTGGAAGCATGATTAGATTTTCAACGGAAAACGTACGACTGAATTACCAGTATTAACAAAAAACTACTTAAAAATCTCATTTCAGCATAAAACACAACATTGAGAATGAATTTGTGAGAGCTTAGGCAATCAGCTGCTTGTTAATTTTGATAGTGGATTTGGCCTATCGATGTAGTGGTTTACAAGTAGTATAAAAATTGGCATAGTTTAAATTATGAAACAACTAAACTAGGAGAGTTCACAAAGTGACAATTGATTCTATCTCCTGATACGAGAAAGAATTAAAGGAGGAGCTGTGAAATCCTTAGCTAGCCTGCCCCTATGCAGTCAATGCTTCCTTCCTCACTCATTTCCTCCATGGAAGTTTTATCATGTTCCACTTATTGTGGTCAGTCTGTCCTGTTATCCTCATCTAACTCTATAATATTTCTAGCAATTATGAGACCTTCTGCGTTGGTCTTGTGCATATCCAACTATCCGAGGGTCATCTTCACTCAGCTTTCCTGCATTTACCTTTCCAATCAATATACTGCTTCTACTGTTCTTCACACCACAGCGGGCTCACTAATATGATATATGCTATTGCCACAGATAAATTGCAGCACAATGCCAGGAAAAAAGTTGGATGCTCATGCGCCATCATGTGACCCGAATTCTCTTTCGTGCTTTCCCATATATGTTTGCATCACAGCTTGCTGAATTGCATTCCTCACAAGCATTGCACATGTTAAATATATATATATATCTACATATGTATGTATGTATAGATTCAAAATATCATATGTCTCAAAGACGAACTGCTTTATCGTCATCAGTGTTCAGTTCTGAGCACTCAAATAGAGGAACAGAGCACAAAACCAAATCAAAAAAGACAGAAGACACATCAAAGTTCGAGTTTTGTTTGTTGCTAAATTATAGTGTTTTGTTGATGTCTTGATGATCATGATTTTTCATACTGGTGATGAGTGTGAATCTTATGGGTTTTATTTTATTGGTGATATATTATGCAATTTGCTGGCTTTTTTGTCTTATATCTTTGTCAATATGGAAAAAGGATTGTGTAAGATCATTTGACTTGGTTCTTCCCTATTTATTTTTGTAGGACCCATATAAAATTTAACACTAATTCTCTATTACATTATTATCCACTAAATTATTAAATAATTATTTCTTTTTCTAACTTTTCAAGACAATGGGCCCACAATTAATTAAATAATAATAATTAACATTATTACATTAAAATATTATTTTCTATTCACCTTTTTTCAAAAATTTTATAATACTAATCTAGTTACATTTTCATTTCCACATGCAAATTAATAATAAAATAAAAATACATTTAAAAATGATAAAAATAGAGAAAATAGATAAAATACCACCCATCCAATCCTTAAACATTCAATGAGTCTCGCGTGTTCCAATTCATTAAATTTCTTGGAGAAATATTAATTCTTAGCTTTTCAATCAATTAGTTAGTTAAGTTTATAAGCTCTTTTAAACAAGTTCTTTCTTAAATAAAATCATTTAATTTCTTGAATAGATAATTATTTCTTAGCTTTTAAAGGAATTAAAAATTTTAAATGAACTCTAAAGCAATACATAAGCTCTTTTAAGCAATAGTAGTAACAAGAATCTAATTGATATTCTGAGATTTTACAATTTTTGTTATATTGGACTCGTGCAATATCAACACCATGGGAGTTATATATGATAAGCAAATCTGACCCGACCCATATACTAAGGGGAAATTATGCAGTGAGTAGTTACAGAGAAATGTATATGCAAAGAGGTGAAGCAAGCCATAATGCATATAGTTCTAATGGTTTAATCCCCAATCATATGGCTGATATATCACTTTCAACTGAGTATTTGAAAGCAATTCAAGAAAGGCTTGAGAGTCAGCAGGCTCCAGATAATTTGCAGCATGCTTCAGCACCTCAACCTCATTCTTCCCGAAATCTACACTGTACCTGAATCAATATATATTCATTCATGCAACACAATCACTAATAACACAGAAAAGAAAAATATAAAAATAATTCATAAATGTAGTCATATTTGTACTCCATACGTGGTCAGAAACAATTGTACTAGTATTCAATATCATGATCATATCTATTATTACAGATATCAAAGTTGTAATAATTGTGCTAAAACTTCTGTTCTTGTTAGTAGAATAGCCTAAAACCTGTATACAAGTGTTTGGATGGCAAGATCTTGAGAGTTGCCGTGTAGCCGAACAAGTAAAATTAACTTCTTCCATAATATTGAAGTCAAATATATTAACAGCAAGTAGCACATAAAGTCGCATGCTCCCCATAAGAACACTTTAGTTCATCTACACATGCC
>JACGDI010005284.1:218934-266867 GCA_014898725.1 Jacaranda copaia | reverse complement strand
AGAGAGAGAGAGAGAGAGAGAGAGGAGAAGAGAGAGAACAATCAAGACTTCGAGTTAAAACACATCATTAAGTACCCCAGAAAGAACTAGATGAACTTCTAAAGTATGCACTGTCCGTCACAACTTTTTAGGTTTGTCTATTCCAGTTGGTGTTTCATCTTTTATTTCACTCTCAAATACATGCCTAGCGTATTCGATCCAGATTAGCATATGTATTTAAAGAAATATTTTATACATTTGGTTTTAATGTATGCTCTGGAACAGAAAATGGAAAACCAAGATGAATAGGAATCTTACACAAACAGTCAAACACAATTATAAGTAAACTAAAATAAATCAGATACACTAAATATGTTCACAAAACAGAAAAAGCAAACTTCATCACTTACCGTGAGGGCTACTTGCAATTGCATGAAAAATTAAAGCTCAAGAGGCAAAAGCAAGGACAGGCTAATTCTATTTGTCAAATAGAAATTGTACGAGTCAAAAGCAAAGCTATACATATACCAGCAGAACCAGTGAGGAAAAGCCATAGAGTTCCAATAATGTTACAACTCATAGAACTCAGGATTTACTCACTTCTTTTACCCATATCACTTTAGCTGAATCTAACTTGAAAATAAGTATCTATCAACTTTAACTTCAACAATTATAAAAGACTTGTATCTGGAAGACATGGTAAAAACTATTTGACGGAGCTCAAAAGATGTTTCTGGCCTTCAAATAATGTCAGTGCACAACCCACAAGTTAAAACATATAAAAAGTAACGTGAGCTAGTTTTAGTTTTGAAAAGAAATTTTAAATGCATGCAACATGCTGCCTTAACAACAATTTCAATTTTCATTTTCTAGAACCATGTTTTGCAGATCAGGTCCATAACATCATGATTCAACAATATCCATATGCATTGAAAACTAAAGATAGTTGTTTCAAAATGTCAAACTATTTTCTTGAATATTTGGACTTTATGGACTTAACATCATCATCCAAAGATAGAAATGAATTTTCTGTTACAAAGGCAGGATTCATCAGTCACCATGTCTGCCATAACATTCACCAAAATATACAAACAAAATTATAGGCACTTCAAATTGAATAGGCAATCTGCTCCATGGAAAAAACTTAAATTTTCAAGCATGGAAAGAAGTGAAACAAATGAGTTGATGCTAACACAAATCCTTTAGCTGAAAAGACAGTTATTTGATAATAGGACTTTAGAGAAGCATAAAGTTCATCCTCCATCCCAAATAGAACCAGATGGAACGATAATGTCTAACCTGCTGAATTGGAGAGCAAAAATAAACTTGCCCAAAAATACCAGAATCTTCATTAAGACTTAAATTTTTAAGAACCCTCATTAACACTCAAGGAGCAAGTTTCAATTTGAAGTGGGAAAAAAGAACATATTATCAATAACACGGATTGTTAGCAGCTATTTTACCATTAATCGACTATCTTTCACTCCGAATGGCTTAATGAGATTGTATGGTGGTCTTTGGTTACCCCTCAAGATGCCATTGTGAATGGCTGAAAGTGAAAATGTTGATCCACCAATAGCATATTTGAAGTTTCCAAAAAATTTTCTTCTCTCTAGTGCTCTGGAAGGATGACCCCAGACCAATATTGCATGAATGGCCATCATATTGTAGAGATTAATGAAGAATGATAGCTTCTCCTCTCTAGGCATCTCAAACAAATCCACTCTTTGAAGCTCCTCAACTATCCTCAAGTACCTAGAAATGAAAACAACAGTTAAAGCGAAGACCACATCATGAGATAATTTCTCTATACACACACATGGAATCTCTCTCTCTCTCTCTCTCTCTCTCTCTCTCTCTCTCTCTCTCATACACACGCAAAAATATTGTTCAAAGGTTCTCCATTATTCCTCAAAGTACAACTTCTGAAATTTTGACAAACCTTGCAAACTCTGCGCTCCCATGGATGCTTCTGTAATCAACATGTTTCCCATCTTCAGAAGCATAAGCTTCAAATATTGCATAACACAAAAATCTAAGCCGTGATGAAATTTCTGTGATGGGTTTTGGTTTCATTTCGCTAATGCCTCTTGGAATGTTTTGACATTGAGAGATGAAAGGATCATCATCCAAAAAATGATACAAGTGATTTCCATCTTCAAATATGTTGTCACTGAAGTAACATCACAAAATAGATCTTCTCAGGAACAATTAAGTAAGATAAATCCAATAACAGTAACATATAAGTAGTATATCAACAAATAGAATGCAGAGATATCACTTCATGAGATTTAAGTACAGAAAACACGTAACAGAATAAGGCAGCAGAGGATTTCAGAGAACTCACTCAACAGGTAGGAAGAAGAGTTAGTTTGCAAGCTTTCAACCAAACTCAACAGCCTATATCAATTCAATAAGAAAAAGTTAGAAGAAAAACAAAGAGATTACCTACATATTGCATACAGAGAATGGTAGACAAATAGCACAGAATACTTCGGTTTGATTCACAGTTGTCAAAAGCGCTCATAGCGCGCGCTATAGCGCAATGCGATGCGAAGCGCACAGGATGGTAGACAAATAGCACAGAATACTTCGGTTTGATACTTTGATTCCAGTCTCACTATCCCCCAACTTAAATCTAGGAGCTGATTTATTTAGTGCGCTAGTTACTTTGACACATTCAAAATGTGTGCTTGAATAATTCTAATCTAAAAATTAGATGAAAATATAACACAATCACATTTGAAATTTAATTTTCAGGTGAGAAGAGAAGTGTAGAAAGGAGGAAAAGGAAAATAAAAAAAAATAAGGCTAGCTAGGTTTGTTAGGCAAGTTATGCATGACTCACTGAAACTGGTAAGTGGTCAAACATAAACCCTAATCAACGTTCCAGTATGTAATATATAGTTCCTCAAGACAAATAACCGACCACAATGGACTCAGAAAATCTAAAACCCAGAAAACGAAATCACAAAGGTGAAAAAACTGAAGTTTAATTTCCATAGTATATCATCCAGCTCTTTATATTTCTTTTGATTTCATAAATCACAAACCATAAGAACTTCCAAAAGGCAATAGTATAAGACTATAGAGGAAACAGGAGGAGAAAATGCAAAAACACATATCATTTCAGTTTTATTGCCACAACTATATAGACTAAGTTATTCTTAGAGAGTGTTTGGCTAAGCTTATTTTAAACGTCTTATAAACTTCTATATCTTATAAGAAGTTTTTGGAACTTATAAGATGTTAGATCTTATTTTTAAAATAAATTGTTAAAATGTTTCGATGAAATAAGATCTTAGAACTTGTAAGATGTTAATAATGGCAATTTTGTAATTAATATGATTATAAATAAAAGAGTTTGTTAAGATCTTAAAAATAAGTTAGGGTCTCCTTACTTTTGTTAAAAGAGCTTATAAGCTCTTAACATCTTATTTTAAGATCTTATACTCTCTTTTACAAAAAATTACCAAACACTTTTTATCAACTTATAAGCTCTTAAACATCTTATAAGATGTTTTGAAGAACTTATAAGCTCACCCAAACACCCTTTTATTTGAACAAAGGAAAAATACGAGGAAGTCACAAATGTAAATACAAACTTCAAAACATCAACAAAGAAAACTATGTTTCATCTGAACATGAAACAAAGATGCAATTTACCTCTTCTCTCTCTATGTATTGATCTTCTGACAAGAAATCCACAGCTTCTAAACCTAGAAAACAGTTAGTGAACCTGCGCATTTTGTAAAACCGGTCCTTTACAGAAATAGATGCTTTCATTTTGTGAGCAATAAGAGCTAGCTCGTCAATAGCTCCACTACTTGATGGGTCATCTTCACCAGAGAGTGGAGGTAGAGGAGCTTTATGTAATGGTGTTTCACTGACAACGTATTCAATCTTCTCACCTAGTTTACCAGACTCTAAGATTTTCAGCTCATTCAAACCACCAATTAGGATTTCATTAAAGAAAACTCTAGGAACAGCAAAAGATCCAGCAAGCTTCTCTAGCTCCAGCTTTCTGGTAGGGTAGACAATAATGTTGATTTCAACATATCTGAGTCTTTTCTTGCGCAGAAACCTTCTTACTTCTTTGCACTCCTGGCATCCTAACCTCGTATACAAGATAATTCGTCCTTTCGTAGCACTAGGCTGCATTAAGTCTTCCATGGAGTCCTCTTGCTCCCATCTGCTTTGTCCAACATTGTCATGTGAGATCCTAATAAGGCTAAGAGGGTTCCAACCAGATCTATCTGCAGATTTCTCAGAGACTTCTTGCGCTTCAATTTCTAGAGAAGAATTTTTATCTGCCTTACTATGAGTTCCCTTGTTGCAATTTTTATCTTCATCAAGAACATTTTGTCCATCATCACTTTTCCCAGAAAGGCGATGCAGAACAGTAGACACTGCTACTGAACTCTTTTGCCTTACAAAATTTGTAAGAGCCACAGCCTTTTCAGGCCAAGCAGATGCCCTCCCTTCTGAATCATAGTTCAAGGATCATGAAGACAGACTCCTGTTAGCTTCCATTACAGGGGCCTCAGTCCCATCAAAGACAGGTTCCTCTTCCTCCTCAGGAGAAACTTCCTCCAGATTCTTGTTAGTTACTCCTGGATCTGCATCGTCACTCTTTCCCTCTAAGTCATTTGATCTCTTTTCGCTTTTACTACTATCACTTTCTTCTCCGAATTCCAATGATTTATCTCCACTCAGTGATTCAAATTGCTCATTTCTCTGAACATCAACTATCTCTTCCTCCCGCTTTTTAGCAGGTTTAGTATCTATTCTCCTTTTCTCAGAAGTGTCTCCCTCATCTTTCTTAACCTCAGGCATATCTGCCTCATTTATCTCAGATCGAGATTTCAAAACTTTTTTCTCAAAAATATTCGCCTTTCTCTGTTCCTCTATTTGGATATCAGGTGCATCTTCCTCTAGTACTAGAGCATTTGGATCATTTGCTTTTGCTGATTGCTCCATATCCTTATTATCTTCCCCAGAATTTGAAGGATTGTTCTCTTCCCAAGAACCGGGAGGGATCATCCTGTTTTTCTCGTCAGATAATTCTCTCTCCAAGATGCAAGAACTTTATCCACTCCAGAAATTCAGCTAAATCATTGTTTTGGAGCAGCACTCAAGATTGTAATTTCTGACAAATACACTGAAAAGATCCTATATTGAAGTTTCCTGCAATTATAAATAGCTTCATGAGACAGGGGTTGGATTGTCAAAATAGCCTAGACATCTTGCAACTGCTAAAAATGTTTTAGTTCATCAGGAATCAAAAGAAAAGGTTTCAACATGAAATGTATCGTTATTTCCATCTTCAAGCTAGTTGCATAAAATAGTCCAAAATCTTGAATAATTCATTAAACTCCCTAATGCAAGAAAAATTAGGTTGGTTACTAGTGTCAATAATCGATGATTACACAATTCAAACAGTGCACTCCCAAGGAAATGCATTCTAATCATCGATGTCAACAGCCTAAAATGGAGTAAGCACACTGAAAATATTGAATTGCAGTGGAAGAATGAAATGATAGCAAGGGGGATGTTTGCAAGGAAAAAAGGATCAGACCCATAAGGGAGAAAGAAGAGACATTACCATAAAACCCAACACTAGCACAAAGATATAACTAAAGAATGGTGATTCAATATAATCCAAAATAATCGGGGAAAAAAAATCGTCCGGCAATTAACTGGACCTAAAAACACATATTGTCAAGTGCATCAAATTACCCAATTAACATGCCAAAGAATAATTCAATAAAGGAAATTTTTTCCAAAATCAGCATCCGTTGAAATATAGAAACACTTTCGCATAAGAACTAAGCCGTAACATATTAAGGATACACAGAAAAAGAAATTACAAAACCCAATCATATATCACGGCTAAGTAATTCACAGAAACAAAAGTATCATCCAGAAAAATGAAAAACAAAATTGGTTTTCCCCGATATAGTAAAACGAAAATGGGACGCATAAGAAGGTGAAATGGGTGACTTACGGATCTGCCAGAGCACAGTTCAGAAGAAATGAGTAGATTAAGCGTTTATTATCACGATAATCTTGCAAAAGACGAAATCTTTTACAGGAAATGCGGAAAGAATTTAATGATAACAGTGGATTTGGTGGGAAAAGAAAATGAAAACTTGGGATTGAAACCGTCATTTTGAGATTTTTGGGTCAGCCATTTTGACAAGCAGAGATGAGGAAAATAAGACCACTCACAGAAGAAGCGGGAAGCCCTCTCAGGGGTATTTGTTATTTTTGCAAATTAACCCTTTTAATAACTAATATTATTTTATACGTACCTCTGATTATTCTATATTAATGCAAAACCCATGTTATATATGGAATTTAATAAAAACATCACACTTTTAGATAAATAGGATGTTACATGGAAAAGATAATTAATATATAATAATGAAGATGGTTAAAAAATTATTTTTAAGTGGTAAAATGATATAAAACTTAGAATAGTATCAATACATACCTTCATTTAACTTAAACAGTCCCACTTTCATATATATTGGATACATATTTAAATATGAATACTATCATATATATAAAATTCATGCTTCAATTTAAAGTTGGTAATGCAAATAGATGTATATCGAGTATCAACTCAAATCTTACTAATTATGTGTCATCAATTAATAGAAATATGTTTCATCTTAAATGAACTACACACACAATTATCTTGATATACCTAACTTATACCCAATATGCACATAAGCAAAAACAAAACACAATGGTCAATATAATTTCATGGGAGGGGCCACCCAAGAGATCTATCTAGATTGGCGACTAAGACTAATAGGCTCAGCCCACCATAGATCCAACCAATATCAATACCAACTTTTACAGTCAAAGAACGTATTATAGCCCACTCAAGCTATCAAGCTAGTCAAATCCTACTTCCTTTACTTAACCTTAACCACCAAGAGTAGATTTGATAAAAGGATTCTTACAAAGAGAAAGCATTGACCTCTAGTTGTGATTTGACCTTGCTTACTCTACCGCTTGTGGCCTATAGCCATAAAAGAAAAAAAAAGTTGAGGATCAGAAGTAAAATCTCCTCTAGTGCTTGGTTCATCAATTAGCTATATTCAAAGCAAGACATCCAAGATCAGGAGCCATGATACTTATCTGTATCAATGCAATGACTTAAAGGGATGGCTCAATCTTTTCACTTTTTTCTTATGTGCCAAAACAAATTTCCAAACTAAGAAGAAGAAAAAGAAAAAGTCACTTAAAATAGTCATCCTATTAGCAGTGTAAGAAGAAGCCTAGCAAAAAGGTATGTAAGAAGCTTCTCTTTAAGTTAAGGCTTGAACTTGCCATTTTCATAACATCAAGTTCGACTTAGAATACCTAGCAACTACAAAATCCTTGAATAAGAAAGGGAGCTAGTGCTTGAGTTCATATCTGCAGATGAGAATGACATATTAATCAACTTGAGCACTATCTTTAAGCAAGCGTGTTCTTAAAGTTGAAGCCCATTACTTCATAATTTTTGAAAAGGTACATGGCTCCGATTTCGTGCAGCATTATTTGGCACTATTAAGGTAAATAATTTTCTAACTTAAGGAAAGCTAAGAATGTAGAAAAGATTAAGAGCTTAAGACTCTAGCACCCTAAAGAAAGAACGTGCACTAGGTACATCCTTTGCCCTCTAATATCACATTTGGAGAAGAAAGCTTAAGAGTAGAAAAGGGTTAGCATAGTGGCACACTAGTGATCTTACCCTTTCGTGCTAATTTTTGGGAGAAGAAAATCCTAGTGGATGGTAAAAGCCTCATAACTACTATATTTCATGATGTTTTCATATAACTAGGCATAGATAATGCCCAACTACAAAAAGTTAACACACTAGTTGAATTTAGGAAGAAACTTTGAAAGCACTCGAGGAAATCTCCTTCCTCCTCTCTTTAGGCTCCTACCTTGGGAGGATTGTAAGATGGTTAAGTTCCTGGTAATCGAAGTTCCCTCAACATACAATGTTATCCCTAGAAGATCTATCCTAAACCTCTTCTAGGCGATAGTGTCCACCTACCGCATAAAGATCAAGTTCCCAATTCCTAACAAGGTAGGGACGCAAGTGGCAACTAGAAAATGGCCAAAGGACATTTGGCCGTTTTGCCAACACTTCGAAGAAAGTAAAGATTCTCCCTATAAGTTAACACATCCATTTTTAGTCTCGCTAGAATAGCACTAAGAATAGAGGAAAAAGTGCAATCTATGAGGCTAATGTTGTACACCCCCGAGTAGAAATTCAATAATCAAAAGAAGAAGATGATAAAGTTGAATTTTGAACTAGGGAAGAGCTTAAGATGGTTGAACTTATCCCAATCGATCTAACAAAAACTACCAAGCTTGTAATCCATTTGGACCTAAACATTAAGAAGGAGTTGATAGTAACTTGAGAGCAAACTACATCATCTTTGTCTGGAGTGTGATAGGTCTTCATGAAATTTCATGTAGACCTTAATGTGAAGCAAGTAAAATAAAAGAGGTAAAATTTCATAGTGGAACAAAATCAAATAATCATCCAACAAGAAGGGGGCAAGTTGTTGGAGACTAAATATTTGATCAGTCATTACCTAAAATAACTAACCAACATAGTATGATAAGGAAAAATAAGACTTTAAGAATGAAAACATAAAAATTAAATAAAAATGCCCAATTAATTAATAATAAATAAATAAAAGGTAGTGATCCCAATTAAGTGACACCCATCAGATGGACATCTAGACCAAAATAGTCCGAAGTCAACCAAGCACTTAATCACTATAAATATAAACTCTCAAAGTTAAAAGAGATACAAAAAATCATTCATAGAAAAATCTTGAGTTCTAATTCTATACAAAAGTATTCTAGAGTAAGAGCCCTTTTAAATTTGCTAACCTCTATAAAGGACCTTAGCTCTATTTTCTAGCTACATCATTTTTGCGTCATTTGTGGGAACTCCAATCTAGAACAAAGAACATTGAAGATGCAAATGAAATATAAAGCTCAAGAGTCCAATACTGGTGTCACCTTATGAGATGAGAATGCATACAGCAACCAACCTATTGCATAGAAACATTTGGTGCCAAAACCAACCCCTGAATCGTATCCACCACCAAAGCAGATGCTAGTGCAACAAGCTCTATTCACTGGAGAACCAATACTACTGATGACTAAAGTGGTTTTAGAGAATGCCTTTGCCGAAGTTACGGAGCGCTCATCTATTATTCTAAAGAATTACACCTTCAAGAGCATCCCTAGATAGGGCAAAGTAAAGGATGAATCTAAAACGGGACACTGCCCTTACTTACTTTAATAGGTACACATATAGTCTTTTCTCCAGCTGACTTACCTCAGCGATTACCCACTACAACAAAAGTTGAGAATTACTTGATAGTACCTTAATGCTCAGGAGAAGTAAGAAGTGAGTACTTTCGTTTTCGCCACAGCTCTATTAGGACACAGCCTTTTTGCCCAACCATGTTGTAAAGTTACTTCCCTAGACATGAAGATTGCCAATTTGTCAGAATTTGATAGTACAATGGATTTCTAAAGTACCCAAATATTTTCTAGTAGTGGTAGAGTTCAATGGTTTGAGCGAAGCTACTTATTGCAAGTTTTTCCGACCATCCCACCATCTATGATGGGTTGAAGAACATCCTCCATAATTTGTCCATCAACCACAAGTGTCCAAAGATGGCAGATTATCTATTTACTATAAGTAGAAGAATGGATAATCTTATAGAGACTATCTTAACTACTTTTTCCAATGGATAATCCAAGAATGTGCTACTTCATGTAAAAACGCCAGCCAGTGACACATTCTTGGATAACCAATAACCATAAACATCAAACAACTGTGCACTACTTTTGAGTAACCAAAACTCATAGATTTTTAGGTGTAGTGTGTAGATTCCATCTAGGAGGGTATTCTTAAGCTTCAATTCATGAGGGCATATTTGGCAAATTAAGTAGTTGTTGAAAAACTACATGAACAAAAGATCTATAGGATTCGAAAAATAAAAGTAAGCTCTAATATCTATATATGAGCCAATATGCATGCTAAGCTTCTCAAACCATGAAATTGTAGTAGTTGACCCCAAAAATAAGTTGTTGAAAAAAGTACTTAAAATATGCAATTGCACCACTACCTAGTATATTTTTGTGAATAGAGGTATAATCTTGACCCAATTTCACTAAAAAGAAGAAACTAACTTGTAATACCACTTCCCATGAAATATTCATCATAATAATGAATATTGAAAAGAATAAAGTCAAAAGAAGCCAAAGAGTACCTAGCATAGACTATATAAGGTGATATTAAATATAATCAAATTTATTGAAAAACTAAGGTAACCAAGAAAATCAACAAGCCTAAATTTAATATACCTATTAACCAATGGTGCTAATTTGACCAAATAGAAAAAAACAAGATAACATGTTTATCTTTTCAACATATTCTCTTTTGAACAGAATCTCTAGAGCAATATAAGCATGAGCGCCAACTATTGATTTGGGCCTTGAATGAAGCAAAGCTGACTTAAATAGAGAAAAACAACACATAAATTCATGCTACTTCATGTAAAAAAGCTTGCTAGTGCACATATTTTTGAATAACCAATGACCATAAACAACAATAATTGTTTGTTATTTTTGAGTGACCAAAAATCACAGATAGGCACGGTATGAGCTTCTATCCAAAGGGTATTCTCAAACTTCAAGTCATGAGAGCATGTTTGCTATAGATCAAAGAGTTGCTAGAAAAAAAAACACTTGAACAAAGATCCATAGGATTTAAAAAATAAAAGTAAGTTCTAATGTATCCATATATGAACCAACATACATGCTAAGCTTTCTCACTAAGGAATGACATTAGTTAACCCTAGAAGTAAGCTACTGACAAAAGTACTTGGCTTGAAAATATGGTAAAATACAGATTGAAACTCAACATTTTGCAGTATCTTCTATTTCTCCAGTTCATCCATTCTTCATGAGGTCAAATGGGTGATTGGAAGATGTTATTATACCTCATCTTCATTGAACCGTCATGCATTGTGGATTCTCATAAAGAGCTCTCCACATGCGGCATAACCTATCACAAACATTAGATGAGTGCATGCTAAAACCGGCTATACACCATAAAATATCAAACTAAAACTCATATAACAAACATTCTAGTTACTCATAGAGAAAGCTTTAGAAAAATTAAGTCCCTTTCCTCCTTGAACTAAATTATGTTAGGATGCTAAAGTGATCTATGGTTTATGATTTCTCGCACCACATTCTCATTGATCTACAACCAAATTACACCCTCAATTAGACCTCATAATTTCATGAACCACCTAATTATTAACAAAATGGAGAAGCTAAAATATTGAGCATCATAATAAATAGAGTTTAAAGATTTACACCCAAAAGCATCAAGCACTACTTAAACAAAAAAAAAAAAAAAAAAAAAAAAAAGTACTCGTGATTTGCTAATAAAAATGTAAATAGTGCAAATCTCATGCCCTCTTTTAGTGTATTTCATAGCAACGAGTTCTTTAGTTTGCTTGTTTCTCATAGGGCTCACCACACTAAAATTTCTAAACCTGACATCTTTCACAAGTTCATATTTCTCCATTTTGCTTTTTTATTCCCACTATCTCCTATATCAATTTTCTTAAACAAAAGCTTGAGCCCATAAAAGATTATGAAAGGCTAAATTTAGAAACTAGAGATTCAACCTTCAAAAGATTTCATAAAACAAATCCCCAAATCAAAGCAGATAAACACTATACACTTCTTAAAATCTTCAAATCACCATTTTTAGAGTTGAATTGGAAAGGGATTAGATCAATTGTGCAATGAAAAATCCCACTTCCAGAAGGAAATGATTGCAAAGGCTAACTTCAAAGAGTAAAAGGAAATTCTTTTATTAACCACTGATCTAAACTAGGAACAAATCTATAGTTGAAAGATAGGAAAAGATGTTGTCTTTATAGGAATTGAAATAGGCTTTCCAATGGGAAATAGGAAAAACTTAGGATTTGCTAGGATTCGAAGAAAAACACAAAATGTGTTGAGCTAATGGGTTATCCTCCTTAATTTTTGTCTCCAACTTGTTACAACTTTCTCATTAATGCCACCAATGATGATGGCTTTTTTACATTACAACAAAAACAAGATATAACCACATGTTGATGTGTAACAACAAATAGCCTATTGTTGCACTTAATCATACACCATGATTCTTATTAGCATAGGACTGTCCACCATAGTCCATTCCTCAAACCACGCTTATAAGTGTGGTGCTTGTAGAAGCTATGATTTCATACACAAATGTAAGAATAGAAATCTTACACTACACTTATGTGTGTGGTTCAATACTTTGAAAAGTTAGTTAAAAACTTAATATTATAGTATAAACCGTAATATTAGACCTATACTATCACACTTCCTACGTGTAACATAAAATAGAAATCATCACAATTTAATTTATCAATAGAAGTCAGATTACTTATGTTTTAATGCTTAACATAAGCATTATATTATTACATTTATTAGGTGTAGCATAAAAAAGAAACCACCATGTTTCAGTTAGTTAAAAAAACTAAAATTACTTACAAACAAAAGTATAATGCTAGGGATATATTACTATGCTTCCTATATGTAACATAAACTAGCAATCATCACATTTTAATTTGTTTATAAAACCCAAAATGCTTCATTTCAAATAATCTAGTAGTTGAAGATGGACCATTCAAATAAAACCTCATATATGCTCATTTATATAGAAGAACCAACTCTATCATATTAATCATTACCATCCGCAACCACCTATATGCAAAGCAAAAAAATACAAGTTAAACATGTTGCAATAGCAACTATCTAAACCAAAAGAATGAAATTTAAGTTAACTTAATTTGCTCTAACTTTCTCATTTTTTTCCCCAACTGCAATAGAATACTGACATGTTCATATTTCCCACCAAATGAAATTAAATATCAAATTGTAATTGATACACGCAAGTTGTAACCTAAAAAGACCAAATAATAAAATTGAGAAATAAAAGTAAAGTAATTTAATGAAAGAGACAATAAGATGTAATATAGCTTGGCGATGTGCCTAATCGACCCGATAAAGATATGAATTTATTAATTTCAAATCAAAGTGCAAAGTATAAAATTTAAGTCCCACAAATCTCATGAGAACACCCAACTCCCTCATTCTACAATCTGTTCTGAGATAAAATCTCTAAAGTAGTATTGAATCAATTTATAGGGTTCATCTTTTCAAATTGGAAGAAAATGATGTTTAAATACCCAATGAAAATATCAAAATGGTCTATGGGCCTGTACACAATGTCGGGGGGCACAAGATTTATGCTGTGGCATGCATAACTCAAAATCTAGCAAAACAAGCCACTCTAGGACATAAAAAACTTGTGCCTTGGCACAACATTCCAATAAACTGCCTGTTAGGGCACATGAAACTTATGCCCTAGCACACAGTTCCAATTTGTGTTACGCCCAGGTGAGGCCTCCTTGTACCCTGGCACGCATCTTGAGCTACTTTGCCCTATTCTGCACTCGAGCATTACTTTCCTCACACCTCAGTGTGCGACGTTCTACTAATGCACGTTGGTGGGTGCTCCAATGTCCTATCTCATCCCTTTCACATTATTTTGCACCATTTTTTTCATTTCTCGTCATTTGTAACTCAAATTTCAAGGCATAATCAACAATTCTCCACCTTAACTTGAAATTCTCCATCTATCATCTTTGTCTCTACCCCTAAAACGACCATTAAAAGGGCCATTATCTGAGTTTGTAAATACTTATGAAATCTAAATAATGCTCGAATTTGTTTCCTAGAACAATTTTCATCAACATATCTACCAAACTATCCTTAGTCCCACCCTTATCAACTAAGATGACACCTTGAGATACCAAATCCCAGACAAAGTGATACCTCACATCAGTGTGCTTTGTTCTCCCACAGAATACTTGATTTTTTGACAAGTGTATAGCACTCTGACTATCAAAAAATACTGTAGTAATATCAAAACTCAAACCTATATCATCAATCAGCCCATTTAGCCAAATGCCTTCATTCACATCTTTAGCTAAAGCCATGCACTGAGTTTCTATTATGGATAATGCAATTGATAACTACAAAGTCGCCTTCCAACAACCAATACAACTTGAAACACAAAACACATATCCTGTCATAGATCTTTTGCTATCCAGATCTCTAGCATAATCTGCATCCACATAACTAACCATTTTATTAATAGAATTCAGTTGACTATACTTCAAACATCTATTTGCAGAGCTTCTCAAATACATCATAATCTATTTCACTATATGCCAATAAGTTGTTTTTGACTTGTGCATTTACCTACTCCCAATAATAATTGTATATGGAATATGCGACCTAGTGCACTCCATAGCATACATCAAACTACCAACAACACTAGCATATGGCAAATTTGACATATGCTCCACCTCTTCCTCAGTTCTCGCTGAAAGATCTAATAAGTCCTTGAAATGAGCTGCAAGTAGCGTACTAATTGGTTTGGACTTATCCATCCCAAAACACTCAAGTACTTTCTCAATATAATTTTGTTGAGACAAGAACAACAACCCAAAATATCTGTCTTGGATAATGTCCATGCTTAATATTCTCTTCATAAATCCTTTATCTCAAATTCATTACCCAATTAATCCTTTAAAACATTTATCTCAAATATGTTTTTAGAGGCAATTAACATATCATCAACATATAGCAACAAATATATAAAAACTCCATCACTACATTTCTTATTATATACACAACAATCATAAATGCTTTTAGTATATCTAATCTTGGTAATAAAAGCATCAAATGTCATGATCCCCATGTATGAACCTAATTTATCTTTTTTAGAAAATAGAGCCTCTAAAATGTGAATCCAATCTCAACCTATTTTTTTTCAAATGCATATATCATTACATGTGAGAATTATAGGATGGTGATTATCTTCAAACATTAATACATTCTGGCTTGTCCTATTAAACCACGACATGATAATATAACTAGTCTATACATAATATAAAACATAAGGTGGACCACCATTTTCTATTACAATGAGTGCCAATAAAGGACCCACTCTAATATTTACATATTGGGTTCCTATATTGTGCCAAAGTCCTTACCATGCACCTTGCCTTTCATTCCTAAAGAAACTAAAACAGATCAAAGACATAAGTTGCAAATTCAACTTAGTGAGGCCGGTGTTTATGTGCATATGTTTTTCAATCTAGATATTAGTTGACTTATAATTATACGATGCATGCAATGACAAGTACAATAGCAAATAATCATTTAACAAGGTAGTATACAGCTAAAGATTGCTGATGCCATCATCCTTATCTTACCAGACATTATTGACCCAATTGCTCCAGATAAGGCATGATCTTACCATCAGTAGACATGCCCTGGGATCATGCCAATCCTATGACCCCTTCTCACCACGACAGCTGCACATGCATTTATGAGAAATAGGCCATGAGGTATATACACCCTACTTGACAAGCCTAATGCCACCCAAATAGCTTGTGCCATGGACATGCCGAATGGGCTCAATTGTCACAATTTCAAAGCACAGTATGATAAACATAATATCAAAGTCAAGTAATCAAGGTGAGATAAAATACTACACCTCTATGAGATAGACTAGCATATTCATGTTGATGCATCTTTCAATTATCTAGACATATTATATTGTGTGCATAATGACATGATGATCAGCAAAAGATAATGATGTGAATGTGTTTCTTTTTCTTCTTTTTCTTCTTCTTCTTCTTCTTCTTCTTCTTCTCTCTCTCTCTCTCTCTCTCTCTCTCTCTTCTCATGATAACCATCTCACATTTATTTTGATGGGAATAATTATCTTATTTCTTTAGGTTATAGCACTCGTCATGCTTTTCCAAGTGCAATGTTTCAATATAAGGCAAACCATTATACGAGTTACCTATCCAAAATAAATAATAAAATTTAATGTAGAGTTTAACCAATATACCTTAGTTAGTGAAATTTATATACTAAGGGCAAGAAGTAATGGATCCTAAAATATAATGAATATCCAAACTTTGACTAAATAGTATTTCTTCAACTTCATTAACTATGTCCTCCATTTACTTTTTTCGTTCCCATTCTACATTTTAATTCCTTAAATCTCTTTTATTATTTTGCTTCAATACTTTTTTTTCCGTATAATTCATAGTTCTATAAATATGAAATACACTCAATAATAATATATTTTGGTTCCTATTTACATATGTAACTCTAACCATAATCTCCAACCAACTAAAATATTCTAATCAAGTACTTCTTCAATTTTTCCTCTATAGTTCTTTCTACTTATCATTTAGTAACTCACAAATTATATCAATTAATATTATGTGGTGAGTTTAGGTTTAATACAACCATAACACTTCTATCTTGAAACCAATACCAAAGTCCCAAGGTTAACTATATAAGTGTGATTTTCTTAATTTAATTATAAACCATCTAGGCTTGAATTAAATCCCTCTATGTTTGACATACTTACACATTTGCAGCCATAAACTTCAGAAAAATAAGACCTATACAAGTTCAAACTTCATAAGCCCTTCCACTTGTCAAGCTATCTTAAGTTTATGTCCGACTCTAATTGGTGTTTTTCAAATTAAGCACAAAATATCATACACAATTTAAACCATAACCTGAATATATGATATAATAAACACATATGATTCCAAATAAAGCACTTTAAATGGCTAAAGAATGTTACCTTTAGGAAGCAAGAGTTGGGTTCCCTTTTTCCTTTATTCTACCTTGCTCCTTCTCTTTTCTCTTCCCTATTTCTCTCCCTTCTTCTTTTTTACCATTTTTTCTACCTAAATATCCCAATTTTGCTGATAATGAAGGGTGAAATACTTTTTTTAAAGGGTTAAGGTTAATTACACTTGGTCAAAATATGTGGCTTCACCTCAAGTTGCCACCTATCCTATTTAAGTTATTTACTTTTTGGTATTTAGTTTTAACTCTTTGAACTTGAACAATTTTATTTGTCAAAATAAATTAAAAAGGATAAATTTTAACTAACTACTTCAAAGTTCGACCCAAAATTTAAAATTCCCCTTTTGCCCCTCAAATAGTTTAAATTCAAGAACTTATATCTATAGATGGCAAGTTCACTACAAATCTAAAATCAAGTATCCCTTATCCCTTTTGTGAATAGTGCCATAACAAAATAAAGGTAAAAATAATCATGAATCTAGAGTAAATATTATATTTTTAAAAGAATTGGAGGTATAGCTGTATTCCTAGATTCTTACATCAAATCTTTTATACCATTGTCTAGGAGACTATTTTAAGCTATATAAAAACCTCTTCAAAAGGTATACCTAATTTTCCTTTTCGGAAACAACGAATCACTCTAGTTGACTCATGTAAATTTGTTCTTCTAACTCATCATGCAAAAATGTTGTTTTCACATCCATTTACTCAAGCTCCATATCAAACAAATCTACCATGACAAGTACACACGAATAAAAGTATACTTTACAACTGGGGAGAATACTTCACGAAAGTCAACTCCCTCTATATGAGTAAAATCCTTAACAACCAATTGCGCCTTTATCTAGCATCCTCAACCTTGGGAATCCTTTATTTTCTCTTGTAGATCTATTTGCAACCTACAATTTTCTGCCCTTTAGACACATGAACTAGCTCTCATGTACTATTCTTGTGTAAAGACTCTATCTCTTCACTCATAGCAGCTACCCATTTATCAAAATTTGGATGAGATATGGCCTCTTTATATATAACTAGATCATTACTCACAGACTCCTCAGTCGAACTCAAAGCATAACCAACCAGATCTAAATATGTAAATTGCTATAGTGGTTGGATCTACCTCCTCTCTCTATCATGAGCCAAATGATAGTTCTATAGTGAATCAATTTCTTATTGCTAATTAAGTAATAGTGAGCTCTCACTAGCTTCATTTACCACATTCTATTTCCTCTTTGAATCTTGTGGAGTATCAATATCAAACTCCACATTTTCCTTGATGCCTTATTGACTAATTTTACCCTGCTCTACCTTTTTCATCATAATAGACTTATTAAATGTCACATCCCTGCTAATAATCACCTTGGAGCCCTTATCTTCGGTACACCACAAATAATAACTCTTGACTCCATTGCATAGCCTAGGAATATACACTTCCTAGCCCTTAACTCAAGCTTCCCATCATGGACATGAGCATAGTAAGCTAGACACCTAAATACTCTCAAATTTGAGTAATCAGCAAGAGACCTGGACCAAACTTTCATTAGTATTTTGAAGTCCAAAGTAGTCGATGGTGACCTATTAACCAAATAAGAAGCAGTATTAATTATTTTTGCCTAAAAATCCTTGGATAATCTAGCATTAAAGAGCATGCATCTAGCTCTCTGCAAAATAGTCCTATTCATCCGCTTTACAACTTTGTTCTGCTATAGTGTATGTACAACTGTGCGATGCTTCACAATCCCCTCTTTATCATAAAACTCCTAAAATTCTTTGTTACAAAATTCTAATCTATTGTCAGTCTTCAAGCATTTGATCCCCTTTATTATCTACTTCTCAATTAAAGTTTTCAATTACTTGAAGTTGACAAATACCTCATCCATATACTTCAACATGTATACTCATATTCTCTATGAGAAGTCATTACTGAATGCTAGCATATACCTAGTACCACCCTTTGAGAGAACTTGAGAAAGCCCCCAAAAATCTTAGTGAATATAATCCAAAGTGCCCTTAGTCTTATAAATTGCAGTGCTAAACTTCACTTTATGTTGCTTGCCAAAAACATACTGCTCATAGAAATCTAGCTCCCCAATCTTCTCATCACAAAGCAAACCCCATTTGCTCAATTCTAATATCCCCCTCTCACTTATATGCTAAAGTCATATATGCCACAATCTCATAGTATCATTAATTGATGAAAAAATTTCCGTAATACCAAATATTGTACTACTCTGTAATGTATAAAGGTCATTCCTCTTGTCCTCCTTGATGATTGGCAGAGCACCCTTAAAAACTCGTAGAACTCCATCTCGAGCTCTGTGCTCACAACCATTCTTATTTAAAGTACCTAGTGAAATTAAATTTTTCTTTAGATCAAGAACATAACATATATCTGTCAAAGTCCTCACAATACAGTCTTATATTCTGATACTCACCATGACAATCCATACAACTCTACAAGAAGCATCATTTTCCGTGAGCACTTTACCATAATTGTATTTCTGATAAGTAGTAAACTAATCCTCTCTTAGGTACATATGGTAGGAATAGCCATTATTTAAAATCCACTCCAAACTCAGAAGACTCTCAATAACATTGAGTAACATAAAGAACAAGTTTACCATTAAACTCATCCTTAACAATTCTTGCAACATCATCCTATTTTTGATTCGAAGATTCACCTAAATCCTTCATTTTTCTACATTCTAGACAATTTCATTTCAAATGCCCCTTTCTTTGCACCTAAAACATTTATCGTTTATTCTAAGCTTACTTTAGGACTTAAATCAACCTCAACCCTTTATTGTTTCTTTGGTCTTCCCTTTACAACCAATCCTTCCCCATTTTCACTGTCATTACTGTCCAAGACATGTTTTTTCAATTCATGCAAATTCAATAAGGCTTTCACATCCTTTATTGAAATCGTATCTCTCCTATACAACAAAGTAGTAACCAAATGCTTAAAAAATTTAGGCAAAGAACACAAAAGAATTAAAGCTTGATCTTCATCTTCAATTTGTACATCTATATTAGCGAGATCCAATATCACCTTATTGAAATAATCAATATGCTGAGTAATAGATGTACCTTTCTTCTTCCTCAATATGTATAACTGTTGTTTCAAATATATCCAATTTGTTAGAGACTTTATCATATACAGATTCTCTAGCTTTAACCGTAATCTTGCTTATGTACTTTCTATGGTGACCTTTCTTAGTATGTTATCTGCTAGTGATTACACCAAGGTACCATAGGCCCTCACTATGAATTCATCATTCTCCTTATCAAAAAGCATCTCTAGCAAGAAATTGTTACCCTTTAACGCTTTCTACAAACCTTATTAACACAGAAGGACGTGCACCTTCATTTTTCACAGGCCAAAATTATTCTTCCAATCAAATTTCTTTTCCTCGTACTTCATGGCTAACATTTAGTTAACCTAGCTTCAATACCAGTTTGTTGAACCCAGAAAGACCAAATAGTAAATTGAGAAATAGAAGTAAAGTAATTCTATGAAAGAGACAACACAATTTAATGTACACCTGCCAAAGATATGAATCTATTAATTCTCAATTAAAGTGTAAAGTACAAAATTTAAGTCCCACAAATATCTCGAGAACACTCAACTCTCTTGTTTTGCACTTTGTTTTGAGATAAAATCTCTAAAATAGTATAGAATCAATTTTTAAGGTTCATTCTTTCAAACTAAAAGAAAATAGGGTTTAAATACCCAAATAAAATATCAAAATGGCCCATGGGCCTGTGCGCCACGCTAAGGCACACAAGATTCATGCCCCAGTGTGCGTAATTCAAAATCTAGCAGAACACGCCGCACTTTAGCACAAAAAACTTGTACCTTGGCGAGCGGTTCCAATTTATGCTGTGCCCAGATGCATCTTTTGTGAGCTCAGGCACGTGTTGCGAGCTGCTTTGCCCAGTCTACACTTGAGGCACTGCTTTCCTCATGCCTTGGGGTACATCATTATGCCAATGCATGCCGAGGCATGCTCCAACATCCTGTCGCATTTGTTCCACAACATTTCTTCCATTTTTCATCATTTGTAGCTCAAATTTCAAAGTATAATCAATAGCTATAATAAGAAATATATCAAAAATAAGATTGATAATCATCATATGTTTGCCAATTATATTCTTTCAAAGTTCCATAGAAATAAAATCATCATATAGGAAACACAATCAGATCTAGTAATTAAAAGATTATCAGGTTTAAGCATCTCAAATTCATTTTTATTATAATAATGCCATAGACACTGTGTCACTAGTCTTAATATATAAAACGTGGAAGTAACAAAAGTAGAAACAAAATTTGAACATATAAACAACATCAACACGACTCATTTAACCATCTAATTATCAAAGCAATACCAAGACAAAAGAAGACTCTAGTAACATAACTAACAATCAGAGTTCCACAAAAAGAAAGCATATATACATATCTTACAACTTATTCTAGGTAAAGTCAAAAGTAAAATGAAACAAAGAAATAAAAGAGATTTCTCTAGTAAAATATAAAACATTCACATTTTAGAAAACTTACAAATGGTATTGGCCAAGCAACAAATATACCTTGAACATCTACAACGGTGTCGAAATACATGTAAGGTCTCACTAAATCCTCATCTCCCTTCACTACCACATTTATGTGAACTTCAAAATAATATTTCCCCAACACTTGTCCACCGACCTCTATGCTAGGATCCATGCTTTTTAAATATCCCTTGGCCACAATTTCATTTTGATCCATGATACTCAAAAGCAAAATTGAAAAATTAACCTAAAATTAAATTTACAAGTAATATGTTATAATCTATACAAATAAGCATTATTTATAACAAAAATTTTGTATGAGATTTATGGAAATGATTATGTTTTGATTATCTACTACAAACTTTATATTTGAAGATACTCAATCTTTAAATTTATTACTTACCTGAAGATGTTGAAAGTTATTAGTTGAAATTGGGGTTGAGTTTTTGTCTTCATAGGCTTCACAAGAAGAGGATAATGGGCTATTAGGTACACTAACTTCATTCTTGTTTCGCTCAAGTTTATCCAGCCTTTCTTGAAGTGTTTGAATCATTCATAAACAACTTTTACGAGATGGTATCTCCTCAAATACATCTTGTTGTGTCACTCCTCGACCAAGTTTTCATACTTGTTCGAGCTTTTTTGGGCCAACAACTCTAGCGTAAACATCATCTTGGGAAATAGCATTTTCTGATTCTTCAGGTTCATTAGTGATTGCTTGTATCTGATCCTATAAAGTACAAGTCAAACTAATTGTACTTCACTCAACTTTAATATTAGAGTTCAAGTTTATGTTTCATAGCTCTTACCCTTAGTTGCCCAACATCTCTCCCTTTTTCCATTGGATAAGACAAGTTGAATGTATCTACTGGAGAAATGCGATGTCCCCGCCTTTTTTCCCCGATTCAAATCATATTAACGTTTACAAAGTTTAAGAGTTAACTAACATATTTTGAATTCCAAAATTATTTCTTGTATTCAAACAAAAAAAGTAATCAAATTCCAAGTTCCAAAAATAATTTAAATTTCATATTATTTAGAAATCTAAATGCCATAAGTGCTATTTGGTTTTTAAATTCATAGAGAATTTAAAAAATAAAAATGACTTGTATACTGGTAAGGAAAACTATATACGATAAAAGAAACAATATTTATCATACTCTATATTTCTCTAAGATAAAGTTATAATCCTTATCCCATCTGCTCGGACTTGGGCAAAAGACTTTCTTTTTGTAGTATGATGTGATATCTTTTTCTTTCTAGTTTCCTTTCTCCTCATGCTTGCTTTTTGAAAAATGTAAAACTAATTATATTAATTTGAAAAAAATGACTATTAAGATGTGAAAAAATATTATATTATACTTTACCTTTCCCTTTTCGAATAACTAAAACATGACAAGTCCTTTAGATTGCTCTCGAATGACCTATTCTCTAGTATGTCTATTAGATCTTCCAATGGTAAGTTAGGGTCAAAGTACTTTTCTTTCAGCTCTTTCTTCTAGTTTCTTCTATTGGTTCCAATTGTTTCCAAGATATTCGCATCGATTCCATAAGGACATATAAACTTTGACTACATTTGAAGTGTTAGCATTTAGATGTAATAATAAAGTTCAATAACTGAAAATTTAAATAAATAAGTGTTTAGGAATTGTGTAGTAAATTACCTTTACTATGCTTAGTAGCTCATTTTTGTTAGATCATAGTATTGTTTGCCAATAAAAAAAATGTATTTCTGCATCAAAAAAGCATATTCGTAAAAATTTTTGGAAAAAGGAAGGGGTATTGAGTAGCATTAAAAGTGTTTTCCAGTTGAATCAAATTAAAAAAGACATAAAGTTAGAGATTTATCAATAGGTAAAGTTGCACCAATACGTGCCAATCTTGGCCAACACACCTAAAAACTTAGCATACTTTAAATGATGATTATGAACTACCTGGCCATGTTCATTGCATTCAATAAGCTTTTGTTCGAGAAGTAAACTCCAACTTTTTGGCATTAAAGTAGGTCCTCTTGTGCTTTTTTTTTTTTTGGCTTTCCTCACCCGTTTGAAAATATCACAATATAAATATTTGCAAGCCATAAATTACAATGATCAAGTAAAGAATGATGTACTGATATATCATCATCATCATCATCATCATCATCATCATCAAAGGATAGATTAGTTGTAATGATTAAGAATTAGAGCTTAAAGTCATAAAAGGGCATTTATTTAAGTTTCATGCAAATGAGGGATGTACCAAGGGGCAAATAAATACCAAGGCAAATCAAGAATGATATACTATTTAATTTTTTCAACATCACTATACCAAAGAGAGGCTACTGATATGAGTTAATTTTAGCTAGAACTAAGGTAATATTGATTCTACTAAAAGAACTAATGAGTGTACTTTTTGCATCTATTAATGTGTGCAACTAAGCAAGGTCCCATCTCTATCCCTTTCCCCATGTTACTGTCCCTTTCCCCCTGCCGAATGCACGTTATGCTTTTTTCAGCTTGAATGATTTGATTATCATATTCTAAGAATTCAAGAAACTAATTTCAGTTGGAGGAATAGAGATGCTACTTTTCTTGTCGAAGAATTGTGGTTGCAGAGACAAAATATAAAAGAGAAGTTCCAACAGGAAATGACTGAAGAATTATACATTTCACTGGTGTAATTTATTTTAGATAAATACTAAAATTTTCATTAGCCATCTCAATGTAATACTTGAACAGCAGCAATATGCTAGCTTTCCTTTCATGCTTGGCTATATTTTAAACAAACATTCAAAATCTAACTGTGAGCAAATTGTGTCAAAAGTAATAAACCACAAGTTGTTTTATTGTTATTATTGTTAATATGGTCTTCTCCAAAACATTCTTGCCAAGGCGAAGTACTCTACTTGAAATTGTACTCTAAATTAAGGTCGACAAGACAATCAACCCAATAATGTAGAACAAGATATGCAATCTAAAAATATATCAAATAAAGTTTTACTGTGAATTTTAGTATTACTGCTGCTATATGGATACTACTCTTCTTTCTTTCCAAAAATTGAGAATAATGCATATTCTAATTGGTTAAGATAGTAGTTCGGTATATATATTGTTGCTAGATGTAAAACTGCATAGAGATTAGCAACTTACTTGTTTCAACTTCATCAGATGGAGAATTACGTGATTGATGCTTCTGTACTTCCTTTCACCAGTTAGCTTGAGGTAAAGTGCTTGTATTATTGGGATGCTTAGTTTGAGTCCTATTTGTTGCAAGCACAAAAAATAAGTAATAAGAAACACCACCTCATTTATTTTTAAAAAAGATAAATAAATTGAAATAAATGAAAGCTAAATAAAAGCTCTCAGTTTCAAAATTAAATTCAAGAATACTTAAAATTGAAACAAATGAAAACTCATAAAGTTAATTTCAAACTTGAGCTCATAAAATAGGATTCCCATTACATTATTCAAGTTCTAAAAAACCAAACAAAAGTTGACAACAATTAACAAATTTAGAAAAATCAACAAAAATATCTAACTTGAAAAATCTATCAACCTGCAAAATCTTTTGACCTCAGCACTAGGCCTTTTATTTTCAAAGTGTCCTAGATAATTTATGAAATGATCTTCATTAAGCCACCAAAATGTATCATTTAATAGATCTTGCATGTCATATGATGCATTCATGTATGATGCATGATCACTACTGCAAAAATGCATTGAAGTTGAACTATTGACATACAGTTGACCATGTGCCACCCACTAGGTATAGCCTCTAATGAGATCTAAAGGCTAGTGTAACACTAAGACCCAATAATCAAAACTTCAAAAGCTAAAATTAACTAGGCTACACAAGCTAACAAGGATCTAAACATTCTCATGATTTAGATTTAGGTAAAGGATTACCTTGATTAGCTTAAATGCAAGAAGACAATGAAGAACTTTTCTTCAATCAAGACACTATGAAACAGTGGCATAGCTGGAATGATGCAACTTTTACGTGATCCAAACTCCTCCAAAAATTCCAAAAAAATTCTAGTAGCTTCAAAGCTCCTTAATAAATCTACTCTGAAAATTTCAGATAAAAAATCCTTTTGGATACCTTGGTAAAAAATTGCCAAGTCACTACTTTGATTGATGGATCTCCAAAAGCTTGCAATCTAATTAGCTTACCTCTATTAATATAATCCACACGCCAGTGCAATATCCTAGTTTTCCTCACTATTAGCTAGAGATATAGAGGAGAAGAGAAAGGGAGATGGCCAATTTATGGTTGGAGTAGAAGACAACGTAAAGCTTCAACATATGAGGCAACACTTGAGAGAGTTGGATGAAAAATGTGAGAATCTAATTCTTCACATAGAATGCATAGTTCCATCCACTCTCACCTTTACATCTATATATAGAGGGAGGATGGTGTGATGCCAAGGTGGCATCATACCTTCCTTAAGTTCGAGACAACTCATGTGCTTACAAGTTGACAAATTCAAATCAAATTTGAATTTTATATGCATTTTAATTTCATTTAGAATCTAATGTTAAATTAATTAAAATGTTACACCAAATGAACCTTTCATTTGAATTTGTCCTCCAAATAAATTTTGCTCATTAATTAAATTAAATACTTTAATTTAATTAATCAACTTTAGACTTAACTTTTTAAGTCAATAAGCTCAACTCTTTAAGCTTAACTTGACCAATTGATGGTCACATGGTACCAAATAATTAACTCCTTAATTATTGGTCTAATTTAACTTCTTAAATTATTTAATCAATTTAACACTTAAATTAATCAAGCCAAAATTGACCTCAAGTTTTGGTCACCCCAAAATCGATCACTTGGAGTGAATTTCTAACTCTTACAAAATTCCTCCAATAATTAGGAAATACAATTGGCTTTTGTGTGTGATCCGATAGGTTATATTATTCATTTAACATAGGCTCACAACCTTTGTGACTTTTGAATATCATGTATTCATTTTAGTTTAAACTCTTTTAAACTAAATTGACTCACTTCAATTGATCTTCATTAATTGAAGAGTACACAATCTTCATGATTGATGTCTAACCCCAAACCTATGGAGCCCAACTAATTCATCAAAATAAATGCTTTTGGAGAACCATTATAGCTTTATGCAAACCATGCAAATACGGTCCTTCCATTTCTTATCTTTCGAAAGATCCTTAGGGTAAGATATTTGTTGGCTCCCTAATTGTCTCAATACTATGTTTCTATTCTTAATGTTCGATTCTACTATATAACCTCAACTTTGAAAAACTCCTTTTTCAAATTTTCATACTACCTTGCGCAATAATTTCTTGGAATTAAACATTATAGAATACCTAAGAGATACATTCACCCTTCACAATAATGAGGAGTCAGATTTCATCTTGGATCTTATAAACTTTTATGTCTAGTAGCTTATGCCTAATCTCTACTTGATTGGCCTACTAAGTAATCAAGAAAGAGTCAAATCATGAGGACCAAATACAAAGTTAACATAGATCCTCAATTGAAGGACTAGTAATATGCACTAGAATAAGTTGAAGAATTTACCACAACCAACTTGTCAATTTAGCTATCTAGTAGATCCTTCAGGCTGGCCTTTAGTACTTTGTTCTTTAACAAGTACGCACTAACATGCATCCATATCTCATATAGGATTGCTCATGGAATAGAGCAACATCCAAACCTTGGATTTATGCATCATTAGTGCAAATCTAGCTGGATCTTAGATGCCCTATCTCATAAGATCCTATAACTTGAGAGATTTAAGATCACAACCATGTAAGACTTATTCCATGATTACTATCCAATGTGTAACCAAGTCCCATAGTCTTGTGTGATCTAAAGGCTTCAACTAAATGCCAGTGAAGAAATAAAGAGTATAAGATGAAGATAGCCATATAATGAATATCATTTAATCAACATTGTCTAACAAAAAAATAATTCACAAAGCTAATTTAATTGGCTTGCGTGGCACTATTCCAACCATCTCCTACCATGGCGTTGTGACCCATCTTCTCAAGATGTCCTTCAAAGACCTTTTGCAATTAGGGTTTAGTCAGTAGATCTACTATATTATCTTCTGAGATAACTCTTTCCACTCGGATGTTGCCTTTATCAATGATCTCCTAGATTCAACGATATCGCCTCAATGTGTGCTTAGATCACTGATGAGATCTTGGCTTTTTAGCTTGTGATACCATTTTCTTGTTGCCACATATGCCAACTACTAGCTCTATAATGTTAGGCACTACATTCAACTCTTAAATGAAGTTTTCCATCCAAACACCTTCCTTTGCAACTTCTGAAGCCATAATGTGTTATGCCTTTATAGTAGATTTAGCCATGGTGTCATGTTTGGAACTCTTCCAACTTACCATATCACCATTGAGAAAAATATGAATCCAGAAGTGGATTTTAGGTCATCTATATCGAATTGAAAACTAGAATCTAAAAATCCATCAGTTTTAATTCTTTATTATGTATACCAAAAAAATGTCCTTAGTCCTTAAGTATTTGGTGATTGCTTTTACAGCTATCTAGTGACTTTCACGGGGATTGGATTGGAAACGGCTCATAACATTTAAAACATGTGCTATATTTGGTCTCATATATTGAATTGTATACATTATGTTACCAATGGTAGAGGCATAAGGTAAGTGGGACATCCTTTGTCTTTCGCCTTCAATCTTAGGAGCCATAGACTTAGACAGACAAATGCCATGTTCTATAGGAAGGAATCCCTTCTTGGATTCTTCCATACTAAATCTCTTTAGTATTTTGTTGATGTAGGGGGTTTAAGAAAGCCATAGCATTCTCCTCAATCTATCTCTATAGATACATATTTCTAATACATAGGATGCTTCCCCAAATCCTTCATAGAGAATTGAGTAGATAACCATGCTTTAGTACAATTTAACATTCCTACCTCATTCCTAATGAAAAGAATGTCATCAATATAAAGCACAATAAATTGTATAATACTCCCACTAGCCTTCTTGTACACACATGGTTTATACATATTTTTGACAAAGCCAAACAATTTAACTATCTTGTCAAAATAGATGTTCTAACTTCGAGACACTTGTTTGAGTCCATAAATAAATATTTGGAGTTTGCAAACTTTTTGCTCACTCTCTTTGTATGTAAAATCTTGTGGTTGCTCTATGTATATTTCTTTACAATGTCTCTATTGAGGAAAGCAATTTTTACACCTATTTACCATATCTCATAGTCATAATATGCGGCTATGGTATGTAAAATCTAAATGGACTTAGTTAATGCAACCATTGGAAACGTTTTCTTAAAATTGATACCTAGCCTTTGAATATAATCTTTTGCCACTAGTCACATCTTAAAGGTTACTACTGACTTCTAGTTTTCACTTATAGATCCATTTGCAACCAATGAGAATTATTCCCTTTGGTGGATCTACAAAGTCCATACTTTGTTGAAGTATTTGGAGTCCATTTTGGATCTTATAGTGTCAAGCTAATGTCCTGAGTCTATGTCCAATATAACTTCCTCATAGGTTTTTGGATCACTATCCAATTGGCCTATTTCATGAAGAAATCATAACCGTTTGGGTTGCTTCTTAATTCTATCCGACTTTCTTAGAGATTATGTGTGAGGCTCTTGTTGCTCGTTCATTTCCATCATTTATGGAATTTGTTGATAATCTAGAACTTTATCAAGTTCAATAACTGTGCCATTTCTATCTAATAAAAATTTCTTTTCCAAAAAGTAGGCATTCCTTGAAACAAACACCTTTTGTTCTGAGAGACCATAAAAGTAATAACCCATAAACTCTCTTAGGTATCCTACAAACTTGCACAAGATAGATCTATTATCGAACTTATCTCCCACTATCTATTTCACATAGGTGAAAGACCCTCAAACCTTTATATAATATTAAGAGAGTGCTTTACCATACCACATCTTATGTGACGTTTTTGGCATTAACTTTGAAGATCCTATGTTTAGTAGCTTTGCTGCCATTTCTAAGGCATATCCGCAAAAGATATGGGTACATCAAAAAAGCTCATCATAGAATGTACCATATCCAACAAGGTACAACTTCTCCTTTTAGCTACTCCATTGTGTTGGGATATGCCAAGTGGAATCCATTGTGAGAGAATCCCATTCTCCTTTAGTGGAGTCCATTGTGAGAGAATCTCATTCTCCTTTAGATAATCCAAGAATTTGATACTTAAGTATTCTCTCCCTTGATCCGATCGAAGAGTTTAAATATTAAGTTCTTTTTGCTTTTCTATTTCACTCTTATGCTCTTTTAACTTTTCAGAAGCTCTCACTCATACTTCATAATACACGTGTCTAAACTAAGTATAATTATCGGTAAAGGTAATGAAGTAGGAATAGCCTTCTATTG
The DNA here is from genome assembly GCA_014898725.1 of Jacaranda copaia. Classification (NCBI taxonomy): domain Eukaryota; kingdom Viridiplantae; phylum Streptophyta; class Magnoliopsida; order Lamiales; family Bignoniaceae; genus Jacaranda; species Jacaranda copaia. The sequence continues at coordinate 237,145 of JACGDI010005284.1, read as the reverse complement.
TATTAGCTCTTAATGGGTCACAAACATCTGTATGAGTCAAATCCAAAGGACTTTTGGAGCACTCCATTTGTTCTACAAAAGGAGCCTTTGTCATTTTTTACTTTAAACAAAATTCATAAGTAGGAAGGTCCTCAATGCTATTAACATTTAGTGCTTTAAGAGCTTCTAACTTGTTCATCCTATTTTTAGAAATATGTCCAAGTCTAGCATGTCATAAAATGGCATCTTTTTGGATGTCTAACTTTTTTTTACATGATTGAATATGCTTTAGTGAAGAATGAGAATCCAGTATATACAATTTATTAATTATTGTACCTCAAGCAATCAAAGAATCGTTCTTTAATACCTTCAACATCACGTTTGATATAGAAAAATCATATCCTTTATTATCACGAATGAAAATTGAAATAATGTTCTTAACATTTTGAGGTACATAATAAACTAGATCAAGTACAGTGCAAGTACTTCTCATGTCTAACTTAATTATGCCTTGGACCATGGTGGCAACTCTTACTCTATTTCCTAGGCAAAGGATCATATCCTCTTTATAAAGACTATTTCTTCTTTCCATCCTCTGTAACAAGTTACAGAAATGAGAACCACATGCAATATCAAATACTCATGAGGAAGAATTAGAAGTCAAGTACATTTCAAAGAAGTACAAACCCTTCTTAAGGGTTGCAAGGTAAGCTTTGCAATTCCTTTTTCAATGTCCCTTTTCACCACAATGGAAGCAACTTGCATCAGTTTTAGCCTTTTTCTTGACCCCCTAAAACTATTAATAAGCTGCTTTCCTTTGGAGGAATAACTCTTCTTCCTCTTAACTCCTTTTCTAAGACCTCCAGGGCCCTTCGACTTAGAGGGGAAAGCAAGCATAAGAGGTGTATCCTTTTTCATAGTCACCTCAGCAATCAAAAGCATGTTCATCAGTTCATTAATTATCACCTTTTGCTTGGATATATTAAAGTTCATAAAGAATTGGTTAAATGATGGTGGTAATAACTGGAGGATCAAATCCACATAGAGGTCATTGTCCCTAATCACATCAAATTGCCCAATCTTCTTGATGAGTCCAATCATCCTTAGCTTGTGATCGTGAATGCATGAATATAAATAATATATTATTTAAATAATATATTATTTCATATATTATTTATAATATTTATAAACATAAAAATATAAATAACATATTATTTAATAAATATAAATTTAGAGCGGATATTAAACGAATTTGATACGTATTTACCATATTCATATTCATTTATAATTGGATATTTACTAACCAAATATGAATAATATCTGCTTTAAACAGATGCAGATAAATTTTATATGAATGGATATAAATATGAATGATAAATTTTTTTTTGAATATCCATTTACGGCCCTAGAAATAATGATAATAGGGAGAGGAGATATATAGGTTATTGGATAATATGTTTTGAGAATAATAATAAAAATATATATAGTGAAAATGTGTAAAAGGTGATGAGTTTCAATTTTCAACTAGTAGAAAATATGAAAATGGGTTTTGAGAGTGAAAAATAATAGGCCTAACTCTAAACAAATGTGTTCCAAGACAAAAACCTTCTCAAGTTGAATGAATTCTGAAAAGGGACCTAGATCCATTTTTGTGCAATATTATTTTGGCACTATTTATAGGAACTCCAATCTAAAGCAAAAAACGTTGAAAATACAAACAAGATGTAGAGCTCAACATTCTAGTGCCCATGTTGCTCCGAGAGGTAAGAACATAGAGAATAACCTACCTAAAGTGCAACACCATCCAGTACTAGAGCAATACCTAAATCACATTAACTACTTGAAGAGATGCTGGTGTAGCAGGATCCATTTCCTAGAGAACTAGTATTGTAAGTAACCCTAAAAGCATTGACAACACTATTAGAGAATGCCTCCACACAAGTTGTGGTTAAAGCAGTTATCCAATATGCTAAAGAGCACCACCTTCAAGAGCAAGCTAGTCTTCTTGCTAGAGTAGGGGAGCTTTATCATTCCTAAAGAGGATAGAATGAAGGATAACTCCAAGTGGGAAACCCCTCCTCTTGTACCTCACCAAATAGATGTCTAGTCTCATATCTAAGCTAACTCATCATGGTGATTGCTTAGTACCTCAAGAGTTCACACCTATTTGGTCCTATATCAATGCTTAAAGAAGCAAAAAGTAGGTATCTCCTGTTTGTTGTCACTCTCTAATACACAGCCCCTTTTACCTAGCCATATTGATAGAGTTGTTGCCCTAAAGTACGAATATTGCCAACCTATCAAAGTTTGATAGCATAGTGAACCTCCAAGAGCACTTGGATAATTTTCTTGCAATGATGGAGCTTTACAATTTGAGTGATGTTGCCTATTGGAAAGTATTCCACACCATCTTTGTGGTATAGAGTTGAGCATAAGAGAGGGGTTGAATTATGCTTCTTCAACTTTTTACGCACAGTGGGATAACTTTAGAATGATTACTTATTGATCTTATTAATTCAATACTTGCCACACTTAAATAGATTATTGATTTGTAGTAGTCTAGTAAATGTTGTGTAGCACAGTAATTAATAAGCAAGCAATAAGAAATAGTAAAAAAATGAAATAAGTAAAGAACATATGAATTTTAGAGAGTTTCAGATCAAATGATCTTACTACTTTACCTAACTTCGCAACTTAGAGGGAAAGTTTCACTATATATATTTATTACAAGATAAATTCTAACCTACTATATAGATTTTTTTGGGAAGCAATCCTGACCTACATTTTTATAAACTCAATCCTAATCTAAATTTCCAGACATGCAATACTAACCTAGTCCTTTACTATACAAAAAAATCAAACCTTGACTTTTATAGGTTCAATCAAACACCTTAGTTCTTTAAGGCAGGGTAGAGCCCAACCTTGACTTTTTTGAGCTCAATCAACAATCCAATCCTTCATGGTATAGAAAGATCAAACCTTAGCTTTTACGAGTGTGCTAAAAAATCTAATCATTTATCTGAATAAGGTTAAACTAGTAATGAGTGTATAATGAGATGAATTCATTCAACACTCTAACAATGTTTTATGAGAAAAAGTTCTAATCCAACTTTTATGGATAAAGTCCAACCAATGTTCTGTGCATCCCAAGGAAATGAATTCCTTTGGCACCCAGACTTTGTGGATAAGTTTTAACCAAAGAACGGTGCATCCCAAGAAAATATATTCTTTCAACACTATGACTTTAAAGATAAGTCTTAACGTTACAATAACGAGTTCAAAGAGTAGCATAGTTAAGCTTATACAAAGCTTATAAAAACGATTTCACTTAACTGTCAATTTAGAAAAAATAAATAGTAAGATTTAAGCTCATAAATTTGAGAGATTTTTTTAGAAAGGTTGAGAGAAATTGAAACAGTTGTAAGTGCAAGCTTAAATATTTCTTAGCACTTCTCTTTTGAAGTTCATCTTGAAGCATTTATGGGCAAACTAACCATTTATAAATATTACTCACAAGTATGGAGTCTTTCTAGATTTTTATTTTTTGGCTTGGCAGTCTCTGCTCCTAGGGATTAACTTCTTGCATTTTTTACTTTTATGCAAATGTCTTGTCTACATTGATGGTGTTTTTCAAAGCCAATTCAAGCTTGAAATTTGGTTGTTGGAGTTTTTGAGTCATTTTGGTGGAAAAATATGCCATCCTGTGATGTAGTCAACAAGTATTATTCAATTACTTTCTCTTGACTAAAAAATGCTTCTTCCTTCAGATCTTTTTTTCAGAATTACATCGCATATCAACCATTACTTGATCCCTTACATCTAAGAATGATTACTCCAAGAAAATTATTGGTACTAATAGGTTGGTTTATTCTCATCAATAGTAAGATTAGACCAAAAGATCTACAATCCTTACCAATCGTTCTCTGGAATGATTCAACCAAATGCCAGCTGGATTCATCAAGAGCTTGTAGCAATTGGTGCAACAGTTCCTCCATAATTTCTCCATCAATCGCAAGTACCCTAAGATAATAGCTTACTTATTTATTGTCAAGCAAAAGGATGGAGAATCTTTGATGGACTACCTCAATCATTTTGTTCAAGTAGTGCATGAGATCTTTTACACTTTACATTAGCTGGGAGTTTTTACCTAGTATGATTTTGGGATAGCTGCAAAGCTACCAACCATGCTAGAAGAACTCCTTATCCAAATTGATAAATATGTTTAGATAAAGGATGCAATGCCTCTTAAGATGCCAATAAGTGGAAAATGCAAGAAAAAGAGGGCAACAACAACAACAAGAGGTTGACAAACCATTAGTGTAGTCCTTCTAAAGCATTCTCCACATACATTTCTCCTAGAGCATCCGGGAAAAATATCTTGGTCATGGCAAAACAACAATGCCTTATTTGCCAACCTATAAGATGTCAGATAATCTCAAGAGATAAAAATCTAAAAAGACGTGTTACTTTTATCATGACTAGGGGTACTATCGAGAATTGTCAACAATTGAAGGACAAAACTAAAAGGTTAATCCAAAGAAGATACATGAAAGGATACGTGGCTCAAAAATAGGATACTTCTAAGATGCAGTTTGGAGTTAGAAGTAGTAAGGATCACCAACGCTTTTTAATGAATAGTCTAAACTAAAGGAATGGCAAGGTTAAGGAGATTCAAAGGACTTAACTATTGCCAATTTCATTTTAGTGATCTCCAGAGGACCTACAAGAGGTGACTCCTTAAATATAAGAAAGGCATTGGTGCAAGCAGCTAGATAAATGTAAGCATATTTAGTAGACCTAATATTAGGAATATATAAAGTGCATCAACTCCCTAATATCACTTTTCAAGAAGAAGATATGGAGACTAAATGAGGTGAACACAATAATACAGAGTGATATTCGCCTCCTTAACTTTTAGATAAGATTATCTTGGTGGACTGCGAAAGATTGACAAATATTATCTTTTAAGATGCCTTCCTTTAGCTTATTGTGGATAGTACTCAACTGTAGAAGATTAATACTCTCTCGATGGGATTTACTAGGGGTGGTCTCCTCCTCTGTTTAGGCACTCATCCTTGGGGGTCAAGAAGATGATGAAATTCTTAATTATTAAGACCCCATCCGTATGTACAACATGATATTGGGAAGGGCAACCCTGAATTATTTTTGAGCAATAATCTCAGCCTAACACGTGAAGATAAGAGAAGCTATTAGAGATCAATGCACTATTAGAGAATGTTACACTAAAAAAATAAAGGTCCCTACAGCTAACCTAAATGATGCAAAGGGAAAAGTTGAAGGATAAAGGCAAAGGTGTAATCCAAGAAGCCAACGTCACTACAATACTTAAATAAGGAATTAAACTCCAAGGAAATGAGTTACTGCAGTACCAAATCACACTTAGGAAATATTTTACCAAGGAAATATTGATGTCAACTACTTAGCTTACACAGCAAAAAGAGGAGAAATCCCTCGGGTTAAATAAGAAATCCCTCTTTGACATACTAAAATTTTTTGTTTTCTTATGAATTATTACAGTAGTTAGGATTTTTTGTTTTAAGTTCCAAAGTTTTTATTTCAAGTACTTAGGTATTATCCCAACAATTATGAATAAAAGATTGTCCTAAATAAGGAATAACATCTATTTCCTTTACTCTTTTTAATAAATTTTCTCTAACATTCCAGCATGATTATGTTTATTCTTTCACTACATAGTAACAAATTTCATGATTATATGACTCATAATAAAACCCAAGAGGCACAGGCACAAAAATTAAATAAACAATAGCAAACACTCAAAATCAACTAAGAAACAGACAACTCTATGCAATGATGGCGAGTGCACTATATCAACACCACTTTAAGACCCCCAAGAGGGCTAATGGCAGTCAATATCATCACCAATATAAAAACCTAATGAAGCATGTGGCAATAACGCCAACACCACTATAAGACCTCCAAGGGACACATGGCAAAAAACTACTATAAAATCTCTAAGGGGAAATTAAGATAACACACAAAAAGACCATTATAAAATCCATAAAAGGGGCATGAAAAATAAAAATTGCTATAGAATTCCCAAAAGAGCATGCAATAATAACAACTACAACTATGTCCCCTAGGAGGACACATTGCGACAACAACCATGGCTTATGTAATACTCCTAAGACTCCTTAAGAGAGGCTCACAAAAACTAAGTCTATGGTAAGACCCCCAAAAGGGTGCACGATAATGCTTGCTTCCTACTATTCCTCATTGCAATAAAGTCCCAAGAAAAGGACAACTATTGATAATTGTAAACATGCCACAATATGTAAGCAACATATGAGATTGAAGAAAAGCTTGAAAAATAAAGTCATCCAAGTATGAAAAAGAACACTACGTTACTTAAATCCCCATAACTAAAATGAGCAAAGTTCAACAACTCTAAAAGCATGAAGATGTGCATATCAATATTTGGCTACATTCGGTTAAAAGAGAGGAAACTAACTAACATACTATTTATGCGAAAGCAAAAATGAGTAGTCCTTGACCAAAAAGAGAAAGAAAAGAAAAAATAATCAACTCTTAGTCTAGGTCCTAATCTACTCCTGTGGAGCTACAACTGCTAGATCGTCCACCATAGTATCAATTCCAATATTTGATGATCTAGAAAAAAGGTTGATCGAAATATTAGTGTTAATTAGTAATAAGTTCCTAAAGGGTACCTCCTAATCTCACAAAAAATTGGTGATAATTCTTGATGGCTTACTCATAGATCACAGTGGCCTCCACCTCGACAACCTCAAAGAACTCATCAAAGCCCTTAAACTCCTTCACTACTTCCTTGTGTATATTTACCCCTATAAAACAATCTTATTTAATTGATATTGCATAAATGCTCATATTCATCTTATACCTTACTAATATTTTTCACAATACATTTTTCTATTATCATACAAGACTATGAGACTTGATTATGCATACAATGGAGATCATTGAAATAACTCTTTAAGGTCATGATTTTGAAATATTCCAAGTTGTAGAATCTTAGAGATGAGGCATCTATGATTTGAATAGACTTAAACTAAATGATGCATACTCTAAGAAGTTGGATATTATCCTATTTTATAGGCAATTCATGTACGAAATATAGATGTACTAAAAACTCACCTAGAGAATTCATGAGATAGCCAGAGTGGCTAGATGATAATAGAAATTTTTCTATCTTAGCAAGTGCATTAGTTCCTTCTTGAAATCTCGATCTAGGAGAGCTTTTGTGTTAGTGGTGTTTAGAGGATTACTTAGAAAGATCTCCATATTCTTAAGCTCCTCTTTACCTTTATAATTAACTTCCTCAGCTTTTCTCTTTTATCCCTAGGACTCAAATAGAGATTAGGTCTTTAGCATCTATGATCTAGTTTGTTGCCAGCAGTGAGGATAGTCGTCCACTTTTCTCTTTCTTCAATTGGGGCGTCATGAAAACACTGGGAGTTGGGACTTTAGAACTCATTTGCATTCTCAGTACTACTTTTTCTTCATTTAGATTTACCACAATCGGAGGTAAGATGATACTGAACAAAAATAGAGCTAAGGTCCTTTCCGATAGTTAGTAAAATTCAGAGTTATTTTGTTCTCAAATGTAGTACAGAGAGTTTTCAATTATTGAATTTTTGCAAATGATTTTCCATGCCTAGTTTCTCTTTAGGGCTTAATATTTATAGTCTTTTTTATGATGTGCTTTGGCTCACTAGAGTTTTGATAACCTTTGTTATAGGTTTAGTCAATTGCACTCTTTAGTGTTTTTATTTATTAAATCAAGGAAGCCTGTTTAATTCATCATTACATCTTTTATCCTTGTGGACTTAATTTATCACACACACACACACACACACATATAGACCAATCATTACAACTATACATATACATTAAAATCTACAATAAGAAATTACTTTTTAGCCCACTAATCCAATAAAAATTATACTGATATAATATCTACAATAACTTTTGTCTCTCCCAAAATATTTCCAAACAAACTATTTTTTTCCAAAATATTTTCCAACAACCCTCAAAATATTAACGAACAAATATCATATTCCCTCTACTACCAAAATTAGTTCTCTTAAAATATTTTTCCAAAAGTACCAACAACATAGCTTGACAAACCTATAAAGTCTAAAGGCTATCTAACATGAGTTGAATGACCACCTTAGGTAGAGGTAGAACCTTTTACTAATGAGAAGAATTTAGATGTAGGGGTAACTCTTATTGCAGTGCATCCTATGCGGGTCCACTTGCTACACGTGGGAAAGAGCTCCAATGTTGCTCTCTCAAGCATGCAATTTGGATCTGGTTTGCAATTCTTAATATTAAGTGTAGTGATGTTCTCACTTTTTAACCCGCACAATGATATAGATTCTCAAGAGAGATATTATGTATTCAAAATTCTACCTTTGACGTGACAAATTAAAGTATAGAGAAAAGTATGAAAAGGTACAATAGTAATTTTTAATGAAAAGGTGCAATAGTAATTTTATTGATCTTGTCTAAATGTATTAATTGAATTGAATCATTACATTAGAAGGCTATTTGTAGGAATTAGGAAAGGGCCTTAATTCTTTATACTAACATCTATGCTTTTATGGTTAACTTTCATGGGTTTTAAGGCTCAACTTAATACTACAATGAACCTACAAAAATTGATTTTATGGGTTATAGAATACAAAAGAAATTAAATGGACTTTTAATGGAGCACACCAATATACAATATAGACTAATATACATCTATATATTCCTTAAGCAAATTTGGAAGGCCCAAAATGTTGGGCAAAATATTTTTGGAGCCCAAGCAATATATTGAGAAGAATCGCTGGATTAAACTCAGTATTTCCTATCTAGCTCACTTAATAGTTCAAATGTTGAGTGGAGCAAACTAAGCTATGGTTGAATGAATGTGGGAAAATGGCATAGTAACAATATATATTAATTTCTCTTATATCCTATCCACCTTTTATTTTCTAGGACTACTGATTGTAGCATAAATGAGCTTCAAGTAACTATTGTCTTTTGTACCTATAAAAAGAAAGTAATGAAATTTGAGGCATGCCATTATTATCATTAATAATTCTCCATCTTTTGGTAATATTGTTTATGAGATTTAAGCATCAAGAAAGGCAATATATATTTCTCATACATTTTTTCTTTTAAAATAGAATATTTTTACTTAAAATTATTATCTGATGGTGCTTAAAATTCAATGAGCATCAAACCCAAATAAAGATGTGATTGTGATAGAATTAAATGAATTTATCTTACAGTTTAAATCCTCTATTCAATTTCTTATTCCATCTCCTATTTTATTTCATAAATATATGACATGTATATTAAATATTTTCATATAAAAATAATTGATTAAGAATCAAATACACTTAACATAAATAAAATAAGTTGGAACAAGATATAGAATAAGAAATAAAATAAAGGATTCAAAATGTTTACCTCGAGCTTGATTCATTCATAGTCATAAATTAGCAAATACGATGGCTCTTGTTAGAGAAAAGAGAACGGCAAAACTGTCACTTTGCTAAACTAATTATGTTATGTCTATTGATGCAAGGGTTAAGATAACCAAGAGAATTTGAGTTGGGAAAGAAGAAAGAAAGATTTAGAGAATTAGAACAAGTGATGGAAAGTAGAAGAAGAAATTGGAATTTCATTGATGATAAAAACCAAACTCCAACATGCATACATAGCCACTAAAATGGAAATAGAAAAAGGGGCACGACCTAGCTAATTTTGCTATAGATTCTAATCTATTAATTCTCTAAGCTAAGTGTCAAATTATGAGTAGAAGATCTCCCTAGTCCATTGCAATCCTAGATGATAGATTTAATACCTTGGATAGATAGTTTGGATGAATTCAATCTCTTCCCTTGATCCTTACTTGATTTGACGATGATGAACAAAGATGAATTAGTGGAGACGGTGTTGTTTGGGCTAGAGAATGGTGTCACACTAAAAGAGTTGACCAAATCTTGATCGTTTAGCAAATTAATCCCACGATTGCACAAGGGAATTCTAATCTTGATCAAACAGTGAGGACTAACCCCTAATTCTTTAGGTTAGGTCATGACATCTCTCCTCTATTTTTCACCCCCTTTGTCCTTATAGATCGGAGTCTAGCAAGTAAGCCCTAATGTTTGAATAATCTTCCCAAGTAGCATATTTTCCATTAAAGTACGACAATTGCATGAGCATTTGAGAAACTGCAACATTATTCTAAGGTATGAGTCATTTCCCAAGAATAGCCACTAGATAATCCCTAAATCATCCTTGCCCATCTATCGCAGGTAGGTTCAATGAAGGTGTATGCTTGGAGCTGATCTTCTTTTTCAGCAGCGACACATGAAATATTAGATGTATCTAATTTTATTATGTCTACTGATTAATGTAAGGGTTTAGATAACTAGGAGAATTTGAGTTGGGAAAGAAGAAAGCAAGATTTAGAGAATTGGAAAATGAGATGGAAAGCAAAAGAAGAAAATTAGAAGTTTCATTGATAATCAAAACCAAACTCCAAAATATATATTGCCATTAAAACGAAAATGAAAATAGGGGCATAACCTAGCTAATTCTATTATAGATTCCAATCTATTAAATCCCTAGGCCAAGTGTCAAATTTCAAGTAGAAGTGCTTTCTAGTTCGTTGCAATCATAGACTATGGATTTAATGCCTTAGATGGACGACTTGGATGCATTCAATCCCTTTCCTTGATCTTGACTTAATATAACAGTGGTAAACTGAGGTGACCTAGTGGAGATGGCATTATTTGGGCCAGAGAACGGTGTCCTACTAAAAGAGTTGACCAAATCCTGATCGTTTAGCAAATTAATCCCATGGTTGTGCAAGGGAATTCTAATCTTGATCAAATGACGAGGATTAACCCCCAATTTTTTAGGTTCGATCGTAACATGTTCCCTTATTTTGTACCTCATTTCCCCTTAAGGATCGAAGTTTGGAAAGTAAGCCCTAATGTTCGAATAATCCTCCAAAGTAATATCTTCTTCATCAGAGTATGACCATTGCATAAGCATTTGAGAAACTGCCACATTATTCTAAGGTATGAGTCATTTTCCAAGAATGGCCACTAGATAAACCCTAAATCATCATTCTCCATTTGTCATAGGTAGGTTCAACAAAGGTGCAAGCTTGGAGCCAATCTTGTTTTTCAACAAAACATATGAAATATTGGATATTTCTGACTCCCAATTGGTAAGTCTAATTATAAGTAACTTGCTTTATCTTTTGTGTGATTGTTTATGGATCATAGTACTTAGGAGCAAACTTGAAGTGTCTTCGCATAGCTATGCTACATTGTTTGTCTATATGGTTGTAGCTTTAGATATACTTGCTCTCCAATTGAAAACTCTTTTTGATTATGTGTTTATCTACAAAAAAATTCTTGCAATTTTATGTAAACACCAGGTTCTCCTTTAGGTTTTAGATTGTGTTGATTGTTCCCATTCTAGTTATGCAATGTCTACATGTTAGTATGTTTAAAGGGACCTAAGGGTAATGGGTAAAAGGGATTCATACAAGGCTAAGAAATGTGTAAACTTTAGGCTGGTATGGTAGTTGGTATTGTACTAAAATTCTGCTAAAGGTGGCTATTTGTTCCAGTGTTTAGGTTTAAGGTGGCACATACAGCTCAAGTAGGTTTCTAGGTATTAGCTCACTTTTTCAGTCTGTTGATCAGACTGAGGGTGGTATTCAATGGATAGGTTAAGTGCAATTCCTAGGAGTTTAAGTAGGTTTGTCCAAAATAAGCTCATGAAAAGCTTTCTCTATTTAACACAATACTCATTGGCAAACCATGCAGTTTGTAGATGTAGTCTAAAAATGGTTTAGCTAGATGCTCTATAGTGAAGAGGTGTATGAAGCTAAAAAAGTATGCATATTTGGTTAAGCTATCTACCACAACCTAAATAGAATTTTTCCTTTTGAGTTTGGTAATCCTTCAATGAAATCTATATAGATATGGGACCGGGCTTAGGCTGGTATAGTAAGGGGTTGAAGTAGGCCAGGATAAGGGATGGTTTCATGTTTATTCTTTTAGCAAACATCACACTCTCTAACCTAATTAATGATATTAGTTTTGAGATTAGGCCAAAAAAGCATAGATTTAATTCTTTTAAGGTACCAGTTATACTTGAGTGATCTCATATTAAGGAGTTGTGTAAAGTTTGAATTAATCTTGTGCCTCAAGCAGTCATCCTTCCCAATACAAACCTTGTCCTAGTTCCTAAGTACCCCTCCATGATAGGTATGTTATGAATAGGCACTAGAATCAATCATCTTAGCCCTTAAACTTCACCTAATAAGCTATTATTAGCATAACTATTATAAACTTTGCTAATCTAGCTGAGAATAGGTATCGAAATAACATAGCACTAACCCTAATTATGTTCTATTCTAGATAATGCATCTATGGTTTTGTTCTCTGTGCCTCTCTTGTATTGAACCTCATAATATAAGCTCAACAATTTAGTAACCCTTTTCTGCTGCAACATAAAGTTTACTTTCAGACTGAGTAAGTGCTTGAGGCTTTGTTCATTTATCCTTATAATGAATGATGACCCTAAAGATATTGTTTCCATTTTGAGATAGCCATAAAGATAGCTAAAAACTTTTTCTTATAGATAGATAGATCTTGAGCCTTTGGACCTAAAACTTTGCAAAGGAAAGCAATGGGTCTTTCTTTTTGCATTAGCACTACACTAATGCATCTTTCATTAGCATTTGTCTAGGATGAAGGGCTTGGAAAGATCATGTAGGGCATGGGTAAGACCAATGGTTATAGATGTTTTGAGTTGTTAAAGGCTACAGTGGCTTCAAACTCCCATTTAAACCCATCCTTCTTAGGGAGATTAGTTTGAGGCTTGCTAATCACTCCATACCTTTGAATAAATTTCCTATAGTACCCTGTCAACCCTAGAAATTCCCTAAGAGCCTTAATTATCTTGGGTTTAGGCTACTCAACCATACACTTTATTTTTTCTAGATCAGTTTCTACACCCTTACTGGAGATGATGTGCCCTAAGTAATCTATCTTATCTCTCATGAAACTGCACTTGCTTTTTTTGGTGTAAAGGTGGTGCTTCCTAAAGACCTTTGAGATTGTGGCTAGGTGCTCACGATGTTCAATCTCAGTCTTACTATATATGAGAATATCATCAAGAATACTATTACATACTTTGTAAGTTGTTTTGTAAAAGTTTATTAGGGATTGAAAAGTAGAAAAGGCATTACAAAGGCCAAAGTGCATCACAAGGAACTCATAGAACCCTTGATGGGTCACAAAGTTGGTTTCATATATGTCTCCTTCCTTCATTCTAATATGAAAATAACCTAATCTTAGATTAATTTTTAAAAAATATCTAGCACCAAATAGTTCATCCAAGAGTTCGTCAATAACAAGGATGGGGAAGTTATGTTTAATTGTGAGACTATTCAAGTATCTATAATCAGTGCAAAGTTTCCATGTCCCATCTTTTTTTCTTGACAAGTAAGTAGGTGAAGCAAAAGAACTTTGGCTAGGTTTAACAATTCCAACTTTTAACATGCTCTTATTCAGCCTTTCTATTTCATTTTTCTGGACTACCTATAGGGTGCTTGCTTCTTGGGAATGGCCCCTAGAATTAGAATGCTTGAATGCTCTACTTCTCTAGATGGGGTAAATTGTTTGGTTCCTCAAAAACATCTTTGAAGGATTCCAACGACCTTTCTAACTTTGCATTTTAGATTTGTTCATGACCTTAGCTAATATAAATTCGGATTGCTCATTACAGCTTTCATAGCAAATTTCTTCCCTTTTTTAGAAATGGTTAGCTTTATTTTATGATAATCTAATTCTACATGGCTATTTCCCAAGATTAGGTCACAACTAAGAATTCTAATAAACCTAACAAGGTGGGTAAATTCATACCCTTAAATCTTCTAAGTGAAATAGAGGCACTTTAACCTACTGGTCATCTTGTTGCCATTAGCTAAACTAATTAACATGGTGGTTGTTGGTTCTAAGGTACATCCTAACTATTTGGGCCCTTCCTCATCCAAGAAACTATAGGTGCTCCTACTATTTATGAGAATGTGTAACTCACTTTTCTCTATTGTCTCTTTAATCCTAAGGGTGTTCATGTTAATGTTTCTAGTCACTAAATTAACAGAGAAGGTGATATCAGCCATTAAAATAGATTCTAAATTTTCTTCCTCACCTATTTCACCTTGGTAGGCCTTTTCTTTCTCTTCTAAAATTATGAGATATAGCTTCCTTTACTTACATCTATGCCATAGGGAGTAAGTTTCATCACAATTATAACATAGGTTTTTATCTCTTCTAGCAACATCTTAATTGTTGTTAAAAGTTTCCTAGTAGGTAGGCCATAAACAGGAGGTTTTGGTAGGTTCCTAGAGCCACTGGGATAGGGTTTGGTTGGTTGATTTGGTTTGAATGGAGCTTTGTTATGGGGTTGCTGTTTGTGTGTGTGATTTGCTTTTTTAAGAATAGCTTCTACTGTGGCTTCTTGTTTTTTGGATAGGGATATGGCTTGAGTTAAGTTGGCTAATTTAAGTGACATGATTGATCCCTAAATTTCTTCCTTCAGGCTACTAATAAAACTAGTTATGAAAAACTCTTCTAGAAAGTCCTTGTTAAAAATGATAAGGTGTGATTTCAGGTTTTTTCCAAGTATTGAGCTATAGAACCTATTTGCTGAAGCTTGCAAAATTCCCCACCATTTGCTCGGGATCCACATCATCAAACCTTGTGAGCACTACTTCTAGAAACTATTGCCAGAAGGGCAGGTCCCTTCTTTCAATAAAGCTTTGGCACCACAGCCCAACTTTCTCGTCTAGGTGCATTGAAGCTAATAGAACCTTTTATTTCTCAATCATAGTGGTCACTACCTGGAAATACTACTAGCACTTTTTGATCCAAGTTTGTGGGGACTTTCCATCAAAGTGGGGAAACTCCAATCAAGGAAATGGATTTTAGCCTCCTACTAACCTACTTGAAGTATTTTCAAAAGTTACAGATACCATGGTGGTATACTGTGAAAAAGACCCTTCTCATAGCATAGATGCTTTCACCGAGGATGGATTTATTCTTGTTGTATTGTTGCATTTGTTTTGCTATCATCTGTAGTTGTTGCTACATAAGGTTCTGTGTATGCTCTAAGGAAAGAAGAGACGCTTATAAACTATTTTGTGTACTCATAATATCTTCAAATTGCTCTTGAGTGTGTCTATCCCTTGCTTTCCTTAAAGCTTTTTCTTCCATCAATAAAATCTCTTGTCATTTCTAATTTTCATGCAAGTCTTTCATCCTAGTGCTGTTAGCTATGGTGAGTATTGTGCCGTCCAGGGACTAAATGGTTGTGATACTAGTAAGGGCTAAGATAACTAAAAGAATTTGAGTCGAGAATGAAGAAAGCAAGATTTAGAGAACTAGAAAATGTGATAGGAAGTAAAAGAAGAAAAGTGGAAATTTCATTGATAATCAAAACGCAACTCCAACATATATATATATATATATATATATATAGCCACTAAAGTAGAAGTGGAAAAACGGGCACAACCCAACTAATTCTATTACAGATTCCAATTTGTTAATTCCTCAAGCTAGTTGTCAAATTCTAAGTGGAAGAGCTTCCAAGGTCATTGCGATCTTGGATCTTGGATTTACTGCCTTGGATGGACAGCTTGGATGCATTCAATTCCTTCCCTTGATCTTGATTTGATCTGACAATGGTGAATTGAGGTGAGTTAGTGGAGATGGTGTCATTTAGGTAAGAGAATGGTGTCTCACTAAAAGAGTTAACAAAATCTAAAAATGGCAATGCGGCGAGTCAAAACCTGAACTCGAGCTCAACTTGTCCTAAATGGGACGGATTTGGGGTGGTTTAATAGGGCACGGGGTGGGGTATGGGCCACAATTTTCATAATCCGAATTATTTGGAGCGGGGTATAGGGTTTACTTCACCCACCCTAAACTCGACCCACCACCTCACCCCATATAAATATTATATATAATAAATATATTATATATAATTTATTTTATATTTTTCTAATTAAAAATAATGTCCAAGTAGTTTAGAGTTTCCACTTCCCACTAAAATTTTATATTTTTCCTATTTTTCTTCTAAAATCTTATTTTATTTGTATGAATTTTTCATTATTGCACATGAAATTTGAATTTTAATTACTATTTAGTGGCTCTAATTTGATGCTTTCATCGATTGATTTCAATTTTTCTAATTTTTTCTCGCCAATCTGACGGGACAAAATGGGGTGAGGTAGGGTGGGATCTTTTTGAGGGGGACCAGGATATACGACGGGGTATGCTCTCGCAAGGCGAGATATGGGGCAAGCTTAATCTGCTTCATACCCGTCTCACTGTCATTCCTAACCAAATCCTGACAATTTAGTAAATTAATCCCAACAGTTGTGCAGGGAATTCTAATTTTGATTGGACAGCGAGGATTAACCCCCAATTCTTTAGGTTGGGTCATGACTACCATATCCCCAGCTTAATTCGCCTCAAACTTGTTCCACTACCATCCTTAACCAAATTCTGATCATTCAGTAAATTAATCCAACTGTGCGAGGAATTGTAATCTTCATCGGACGGCGATGATTAACCCCCAATTCTTTAGGCTGGGTCATGACTGCTAATTTTGGAGAGAAACGAATCCACGTAATCTAAGGACAAATAACGTTGGAAAGAAAAAGAAAAGATACAGATAAAAGAATCCCACATAGATTCACTAAAGCTCAAAAGATTCAAAAATAAAATAAAATAAAAAATTGTCAATTTCTCACAGTTCTCTTCCTTCACGTCTTCAGTCATCTCAATTCATTCAAGAATTTTGTAGAAAATATTAATCAAAAAGCGAAATTCCGAAATCAGCTGTGCCCAACTGGCAAGGATGATCAATTTGACGGTGATATGTAGGCGTCACACTGTGTTCTCTTCAATGGCGTGTCGTCGCAGTTCAGTTGTTAGGATTTCATCGGTTGAATATCCTTATTGTAGCTGGAGACCTCCGTCCTCGTCTTCTTCAGTTTTTGCGTTTTGGTTCCATAGGTTCGGATACCAGAGAAAGTATGAAGTGGGGGTGAGGTTGAATCAACAGAGAAGAATGGTGGCTACGAGGGTTTCTAATTGGACCGACTCCAAATCTCCGTATGAAACTCTAGGTAACCTTTGTTGGGCATTTGATTGTTTGAGATAATTGTTCTTTTCTTTTTCCTTTCATTTTTTGGAGTATGAGTGACATCGCTGAGAACTTGTTAACTTAAGACTTTGTTTTCTCCTCATGTTTTTAGTCATTATGTTGAGAAAAACCAAGGAAACGGATTATTAAGCTAACAAAAACTTTAAAATTTTGTGCGTGTATGTGTGAAAATATAGCTTTCAATTATGCCTGATTTACATCTAATGATCCTGAAAGCACTGATTGTAGCCTAATCGAATGATTTAGGATTCACCTAACAAAGAACTTTTCTTCTTCTTTTCTTTTTTTCCTTTTTCTCCTTCTTTATATACCCAATACTCTTAGAAGAGTTTGTTTTTATAAATTAAATTGGTTATGTGTGAGAATTAGATTAGTGTTGATGTTAGCTGGAGGAAGGGCCGAGCCTGACATTTTAGGGCAAACATGAACTTGAAGTATCAGTGTGTACATTGGTACATATTAATGCTTCGACTGCTTTTCATCATGCCTAAGTTGAAATAGGTACCTGATTCGCAATTTTTATTTGGAAACTCTGGGCAATACTTGGAAAGACAATCCAGATTCTATTCGAAACCTACACGCCAGACATAAAGGAGAAAGTATGATGTTTTGTTCTCTTAGAACAAGGCATTTTGTACTACAAATGAGGAATTTTTTCAGAATTGGAGTGTATCATCAGCCTCATGGACTCATTTGAATAGCAGTTGGAAGCCTCTCTTATCTGAATCAAGTCTGAAACTGCTGTCTGCTAAGTATATAAGCAGTCAATGCCGGTCATATTAGTTCCAAATTGAAGAATAGTGAGTTCTGCCTATTCCATTTTGCCCTTGGATATTTTTGGGAATTTAAAAGGTAAAATGAAAATAACTGTGTGGATTATCCATATGAAGACTGCCAATTAATTTCAACCATCAAAGGCTGTTGTGTGTGTGTGTGTGTGTGTGTGTGTTGGGGGGGG
>JACGDI010005284.1:204494-218900 GCA_014898725.1 Jacaranda copaia | reverse complement strand
CAAATATGTAAAAAATATTTCTCTTCAAATACGGTAAAAGCATGTGGGATGGTTGGAATTCAGCTGCCTTGAACTTGTCTCTACATAGATGGTTTTGAGCATTTCTTGTTGGTAAGTCCTTCACCTTAGAAGTATAGCTATATTCTCTAGCTCTTCTCTTTTTCTCTTTGTTCCTTTCCGTTTTCTTTTTGTGATTTTTGGTTTCCTTTGTGTAATGCTTCATTTTAATTGAAACTTATTGTTTTTAGGCAGTTTATTTATTTATTTATTTTTTAATACTTTTTTCTGTTTCCTAAGCATTCTTGTTTGTGATGCATCTCTGAATTAGATTCTTTAATCTTTTCTGAAACTGACACCTATTTTAGCCTATTGTTTCATTTTCTTTGAAACTCATGGCTGATGTACAACTTCTGCAACTCTTCAATTGCAGAATTGGAAAGGGATGCAAATGAAGAGCAAATGAAGGTAGCCTATAGACACTTGGCTAAGTTCTATCATCCTGATGGTTTGTCCCTAATCTTCTGTAGCCTATTACTAATGGATCTTCTTGGTACACATACATATTTACTGTTTTGTAATATGAACACATTCAAACAGTTTATTGCGTACTCTGGTTAAGAATATGGATCATTTGCTTTTATATGAACGTATGCATTGGGTACAAAAATGCTCAGGCATGGAAGGGTTCTGTTCGGCCAAGCTGCATGGGCCTTGCCAGTCGAATATTCTTAGTATCGCCTTTGTTAATCAATTCCTTCTTTATTGCGTAAACCAGTACATCATCTTGTTATAAGACTGCATGCTCAACAACCTTGTTCCTACAGTCCAAATCTTAAGGTATCTCTAGCTGGATGGAGTACAATCATTCTTTTGGGCTTCAGGTTGATAAAATAGGCGAGAAGACACATGTTTCAAGTGAGGGACCTTGTGATATAGCTCATCCTTACTTCTATGTCGGCAAAGCAAGTTAGTCATTATTTCTTAGATATGACAAGTTGGAGGGCAGAGTTTCCTGTGTTTCTTTAGATTCTGGTCGTTCTGATGGCAATACGACATGTGATACATCAATGTTTTTTCACAATTCCGCTATAACTAGTGAATTGATTCCAAAGCTATTTCAAATCATGAAACGTGATCCCTGCACTTGTGTAACTTGGGTCAAGATTTTTACAGTCATTTAGCAGCAAAAATGGAGCTAAGCTGTTGGGGAAACAAACAATCAGAAAGTCCAAAATATCCTTATAATTTGACTACTTTGGCTGAACTTTCGTAAGTATTAATGGAAATTTATAAGTAGGGATGATGGTGATAATTATTTTAAAGATGTGCTGCTATAATAATGCATTTGTGAGATGAGGGACTAAAGTGGGATGAAAATCATACATAAGGGACCAACAAAGGGATTTGGCATATTTCGGAATCTCTAGGAAGCTGTAATTCAAGGGTTCTTAGTTCTCCTTACATTAGACGCAGGAAACAATTTCAATCTCTGTTTTTCTCTCTGTTTCTCTTCTGAGCAGCAATTGACAACATCAGTAATGCTGAAAATCCTGTTGCCTGTCTCTGGACTGATGGATATACCTGCTTATCACACAATTTCATTGATTTCATAGACCTTGCTTTGATCACTGACTTAACCAAATCAAAGACCAGATATAAGTGGTCAATGAGATGAGCATCTTTACTCGAACTGGAAGCTGATTGACCGTTTCCATCAACTGAGTTCTTTTGCTTGCTTGTGCACATTTTGCCTATTCTGAATACAAGAAACAAGTCTATGAATTTCAAACCTCTAGGCAGGGGGCATCTGGAAGGGAAATACACCTATACCAAGTATAAGTTCTAGGCTAGAGGACTCCTAGAGGGAAATACACGTATTCCTAGTGTGATGATTGATTTAATCTTGCGGTGGGGTATCTGGTCAGGCTCAAAGGAAAAGGTCCTCATTCAGAAGTGTTGGTGTGACCAGAACTTCAAATCCCTGGTTCAGTTTAGATTGCTGTCCCCAGGCTAGCTGTTGGTGTGGTGGCAGCTTCATAATGGTGGCCAATACAGTCTAGTCCTCCTTCATTTTCTTTTCATAATCTTTTTTTGTATTTTGAGAATTATGATTCTTCCTTTCCCCAATAATTAGCCCATCTGTTGGTGCTTTATGGGTATTGTGTTCTCCTCATTGTTTATTATTATGAATTGGTGAAAGATCAAGAATGGTTTGCAGTGCTGCATCTTGTAGTTCTACGTTGCCTTTGGAGTAATATAATGTTTGAACTTGCTGCATTATAGAAATTCTAAATTTACATTGGTTTATCCGTTATTCTACGAAACATCAATTGGAGAAATCTGCTTAGTTGTTAAGTGTTGGCATAACTAAACAAATATGAGTTCCTTAAGGGAAATGGAACAGGCTACCATGACAGGGAATATCTTTTGAAAAGGTTTGATTTAGAATTTTAACAGGTTAAATGTTGAAAAAATATCAGATAATTGAAGAAGAAGAAAAGTTCCCCTTTAACTTAGTACTCCTCCCCTATTGTTCCTGAACATGCAGCTGTTTGAATTTATCTCCTGCTCGAAATAAACTAATTTTCTTTAGGACCTGGAATAATGTTTATGTTTCTATCTATCTCAAGTTTATGATGGTGAGGGACTTTAGATGAAGGTGAAACAGCTGAAGCTATTTATAAAGATCCAGGCTGCATATGAGCTTCTTATAGATTAGGAAAAACTGAGGCAATATGACAATGACGATTGTGTAAATCCAATGAAGGTGACTTCTGTTTCTATTTTATCAGTTGGTTTTCTCTTGCACACACTCAGATCTGGCACAGGAGATGGTTCCTAGTAATGCTAATGTCCTTTGATTCTCTATGCTACCAACTTCTTTGGGCTATGCCCTTAATTTCATGTGACTTTTCTAGAAGGACAAAAGATCATGCAATGGCACATATCAAGATAGTGATTTTAAATGTATAGGAATAAATGCTATAGTTCAATAGGGTTGGCAGTTTTTTTTTTCTCTAGATCATTAGTAAAGTTTCCGTCAGATCTTACTACCCCACAGTTACTAATATGCACAAGAGATGAAGATAAATGTGGCACATCACAAGTGGTACATTCGTGATCTTTCCTAATTAGAAATACCTCTTTTCCTAGGGTTGCAAATATTCTGAATGGAAAAGTAGAAAAGGACCACCTATATACAAAGATTCTTGTGCCCTTACATACTTTTGTGAATCAAGGACTCCATATAACATTTGTTCATGTAGAAGGTATTTTAGATTACATAAAATGTAACAAATTTCAAGGTGACCCCTATATGTTTATAGAGACATGAGAATATTTGTACCGGACTCTAGAATGATGCTTTATGTTATGATTCAAATGTGATAACCGCTATGCTTTGTGTCATTAATTCGATGTGTCAGATGAAATTCATTTTATGAAGATAAATGAATTTAATCTTTCTTTGCACAAGTCCTACTGAGCTGGAGTTTCTTTGCTGTCTCATGTTTTCTCATCTGCATGCACCTTAGTCTGAATTATATTAGGTGTCTCAAGCATGGATGGAGTGGCTTATGAAGAAGCGCAAAGCTTTTGACCAAAGAGGTGACATGGCAATTGCAGCTTGGGCTGAACAACAGCAATGTGAATTGAATCTCCGTGCACGTTGTCTTGCTCGTTCAAAGGTATTATGTTCTCATGCTTGGGCTTCCCAATAGAGGTACTGTTCATAAAATGATAGGTAATAATCTATTAAGTGAATTTGAAGTATGCATGATACATCTTTATATGCCTTGTTGCGTAAAAACTAATGTTTTACTTCAGTCATAGTAAAGCTAGACTTTGAAAGAATGGAAGAGGCCGAGTGGCCATTTGGCCTAGTTGTATTAGTCTCATACACAAAGTGTAAGGTCAAGGTATCGAACTCTTGGTGTGCATGTGTATAAATAAATAATTTAAGAGAGAGAGAGAGAGAGAGAGAGAGAGAGAGAGAGAGAGTAATGGCGATATGTTTTCAGAATCTTTGTTGTGGTTTAACCTGTCTGGCCATTTACGTTGTGTTGCTGTAATGATTAAGTCACTTTGCATGCTTTACACTTTTCACATAAATGAACGGATTTTAAACTTCGCCTATGTATGTTTATCAATAATTGGAAATTTAGATTGATCCTAAAGAAGAAAGGAAGATACTGGTGAAAGAGAAGAAGGCATCCATAGAGAACTTCCATAACACTTTAAGGAGACATACCCTTGTGCTAAGAAAAAGGGATTTAATTCGGAGAAAAGCTGAAGAAGATAAGAAAAAGATCATTGGCCTGCTTCTGGCGGCTGAGGACCTTGAACTTGGAAAGGATGAAGATGAACTATAGATGGTAACTCTCTGGTGTTGGCTATTTTATTCTATTACCTTGATGCATGTTGATCTGTACAAAACCATGGTATAAAATTCTGTACCCAAAGCCGTTTATCTCTGGCTTGTAGTCTAGTCATGAAAGCAGAATGCTGTTTTTCACACTATGTACAGATTTATGCATATTCATGTGTATGAAATAGATATTGAAATACTAAATTGAAGTAGAAAATCTAATATAAAAGTTACGGATTTTTAATATGAAAATGCTTGCAAAATACATGGAATCTGATTGGTTATACTTTTGTTTTAGTTTATTTTCAATGCTTTCAACCCATTTTTATTTTGAGTATTGGTTCGTGTGAAAATGAAAACATGATTAAATAGATTAGCAATATAAAATTTTTTAAAGAAGTGAATTGAAAATAATGTTGGATATTTACGTTATTTAAATTCTTAGAAATTGTGATCTGATTATTGTGGATTCTTTATTTTTATTGTGTCTTATCAATTCAATAATATCAGAATAAGATATTATTATGAAATTTAGTGTACGAGTCTCATTATTTTTAGGAGGATAGTAGAAATTAATCGTACAAACACCAATGTAATGAGAAAAATAGAAAGGGTAATTATAAGGAGAAAAGATACCACCCGCGTGCCATGGCAGCGCAGGACTAACGGACAAGACTCTGCTGACTACCCTTGGCAAAGATGAAAAAAGGAATAGAAAACCAAAACTGGATAATCATAGATCCACTGCGCTGGCTGGCTATTTACATATTCCATCTCTGATTGGCCACAACAGCTAATCTATTAAACCACTGACTACTACTGCTACTTAAAACTGCCAAAACTAATTAAACCGACCAAGATTAATTTAATTCCTAACCAAAAATATGAAATCAAAATAGCAGGCAGCATTAATCCTTTTCTTTTCCAATATATCCCACCAAATTAACAGACGAAAGATCAAAGAATATTGATCTCATCTGTGTCGTTGTAGGTTTAAAATGTTAGATGGATATATATATATATATATATATATATATTAATGTCAATTGGATGGGACGTGGTAATATCTGCCCTTGCACATGCAGCGGTAGACGATAGGGCAGGACTCAACGGAGCACTTGGTGAAACTGACGATGACCCTCCGGCAAGGGGTGCATGGACCACATGCATGGGAACAATCCGGCAGGCTAGACCCCATTGGATATAGCTCCATTCCTATCTCTCCCTCCTGCATGCATGCGTATATATATATGTGTGTTAATATGAATTAATTAGTTCAATTTGTGTGTGCGTGTGTGTGTGAGTGCGTGCGTGCGTGCGTGTGTAAATATATACCTTCATGTGCATGTGGGTTTGCTCACCCTTGTAGGTAGCGCCTTTGCTATGGTAGGCAACTGCGATTCAACATCAACAATTGGTTAATATATATCAAAGGGAAACTTAACTACTTTAAAAGTTTTAGTCTATTGAGTTTGTCTGAACTTCAACTCATCACATAACAATTGAATTATACTTATTATTGAATAAAGAAATCATTATTGAACTTGTTGTGTGATTAATCAAATGTGGTCAGACTTAAATTGGGTAGAAACTCTTTAATATAAAAATGAATGGATACGGTGTAGGTATAGACATAGATAAAGAAAGAAAGGAGAAAATGATAACGTAGCACTTACAATGATAAGGCCTAAGGCCTTCACTAGTAGTAAGTAACAAGAAAAGAATTGAGACAACTGAGAATGAGTGCAAGATGGTATCACTTCTGCTCATTTCCGTTGCTTCTTAAACTTTTCTAACAGCAAATTAAAAGATGTTGTGAATTTGAAAGAGATATTACATTAGAAATGGAACATGAAGGTATTAAAAAACAAGTGAAAGAAGGCAACTTTCGGTTGGAGGGAATAATATTGGGACATCGGACAAGGTTTGTAATGTGTGTGTGTGTATATATATATAGTTGGGAGAGGCAAAAATTGGAGGGGAGATTATTTAATGCAGGAAGTGCAACTGATGGACTTCACATGAAACATGGCTGTCTTCTCAAAGAGGGCTTTTGAAAGAGTCACGAGTTTTGTTGAGCACCTAGCATGGTTTCGAATTCAAAAATATAATTTTCAATAAATTGAAATGCATATTAATAGAGAGAGAGAGCTGATGAGAGGGTTATTGGTATTTTTTTCTTTTTTTGGTTGAGACAAAGAAGGTTATTGGTATTTATCCTTCACTATTGCAGATAAATAGACCTAAAGAATACACAAGAACAATCCGCTGAAATCAATGGGGTTGGTTTTGTAATATTTGGTTGGGGACAAATACTTTATACTAAGGTGACAGTTAGTTGAAGAACCAAGTGAGCTTATTATTATTATAATATTGCTATTCAAAGTATTCTGAAGAGTTAGCAATGTCAATTTATTATTTTAAGTGACTTCGAAGGAAAATTCCCATGTTATGAAATTACTATATTTTTAAATTAAATTAACTAGCTCTTCTAAAATAAAAATAATTATAAATGTGAAAAAAAAGAAGCAAGCATGCCCTTGTGAATTTCAACATGGTTTCATCTAATAACTTTTAACTTGACGTTAATTTCCTGACATGACATGCTCCAATTAATACTCCTTCCATCCCATAAAAAGACATGCATGCTGTATCTAATCACTATATTTGTTGAGAAAATATATAGTTCTGTACCAAAATATTAACAATTGGAAAATTGGTTTCTGGAGAAGTATGTATGTATATCTTATGAGAAGGAACAAATTTTGGGGTGCAACATTAGCATATATAGAAAATAAGATGAAACAGAGCTACTTTAAAATAGAAGATACAAAATTAAACTGGGTATTAATGGTAAGGACAGAGATGAGGGAATTCACGTTGAGGTGGACATTAATTATAAGCAAGAAAAGCAGGATGAAGAGCAGAACTGGTTGAAGGGCCGGTTATAATGAAGCTGCAGCCAGTCAGCCAGATGCCATATTGGACGTGAATATCAGCTGCTGCCATTAAATATATGAACTTTCTTGATTTTCTGTAATTACTTCTCTTCTCTTCCAAGCCTCTTTGGATAGTGATATCTCATGGATCCTCCCATGTTTTCAAATTTTGATTTGGAATCATGACAAAAAGCTTTAGTATATACTTTCTTGGCTAGATTCTATTGAAACTATTTTTTTTCTTTTCTTTTGATAATTAGATTCTGTTGTGACTAATTCTCAAGCAAGTCAGTGAAAAATAACCCTTCTTTTCATGAGTTGAATCACATAATATACACGTATTACACATACAAACTTCATATGTAGTTGACAAATACTTCAAACTAATAGTCCATATTAATGATTTCTTTTTCAAAATTAGCTTCTATATGAAATTTAATTTTTATAATCAATTTTTTAAGGCATAGATTGGATGATACTAGTGGGGTAATGATATTGAAATAATTCAAAACGAATTATAGAATGATGTTAAAAGAGTGACTGGGAAGAGTGCTTATTTACCTAAGGAAGTCATAACAAATGGTGCACTTGAAATGACTTTTAAGGTGTTACAACAGATTTTAGATCAATTTCTCAAAACAAACGACTATCTTTGAAAATGAATTAGATGGTTAGTCATACATTTGGAAAGCTATAGATATCTAGTTTCTAACAAAATAAATGATTCTTTAAAAACATTTTTCTATAGAGATTTATTCTAAAATTACTAAAGAAATTCAAATTGGTGTTATGTTGTGCTAGTTTGTTAATCTCAAAAGCCCATTTGATCTTTGATCAATTTTAAAGGTTCTTTTTACATGATTTTTTGGTCAATGTTTTGTTTAAGAGTTTTTTATGATTTTTCTAGTTGAACTTACTATTTTTTTGCATTTTCTGAGCCATAATAATTATGTTCTACATTGGAAACTATTCTATGGTTAGAGAGTTTTTCTAAGCTTAGCCTAAATAAAGCCACCTATTATAATAATTTTCAACATATTATTTTGAAGAATATTGTAGATTGCTTAATTTTTGGGCTAATTGAAAAATAACATGTGTAAATAAAACATTAGTTATTAATTTAAATTTTTTTATTTATGTATTGAAATTTATTAAATTTAATTCTAAATGATAAATAATTAATTTTAATTAATATTTTAATATTTATTATACACAAATCAAATATTGACAAGTGTCAAGATGAAATGGTACAACCAATCAAATCAAGTCTAGGGTTCTAGTAATCTCAAGTTAATCAAGTTAGAACATGTGACGTATCCATATACATGAACCAATCAAGTTAAGAAATTTAATATTATCATTTAATATGTGCATTAAAGAGATAATAATTATCAAATGAGTTCAAATCATTTCGGAGTCCCCTGTTAAGTAATTATATGAAGGGGATGGTTAGAGACTCACATATTCATAAATACATATTCTCAAGTCCAAGACTCAAATTTTCAAGCTTTGAGTTTTTGCTATGACAAAGTATTGCTACCGCGAAGGTCCTATATCTTTTCAAAGCATTAAGTCATCAAACCCTCTAATCTCAAAGTTAAGGTTCGAGTTCAAAGAAATTTCATAATGTCTTTTATCAAGTCAAAAGATACTACACCATATATCTAAGATAAGATTCAAGCCTTAGGATCATATATTGGGAGAAGAATCAGGGGATTAGTTTTGTTAGGAAATTTATTTTTTCTCTGATTAATTGTAATTCTCTTTTATTCTTTAATATAAATTCAACTTATCCATTATTTTTTTTGTTCTGTGATTTAATTTTGCGGGCAATGAAATTTGTGTAAACAAATTTCTGGCACGCATGTAACTATATCGTTGTTGATGAAAAGCTTGATTTAGAATATGAAGTCCTAAAAGCTCCTCTACAACTTGAAGATGGTGGACAAGTGACTGTTGATGAATCCAATGAGTTGAATCTTGGCACAATAGAAAAGTCTCATCCCATATTTGTTAGCAAACTTCTAAATCCTAAAGAAGAGGTACAATATTTCAAAATTTTAAGCAAGTACAAAGATGTCTTTGCTTGGACACATAAAGAAATGCCAAGATTAAATCCAAAAGTTGCAATTCAACACCTTGGCATAAAACATAGAGCTTACCCAGTAAAGCAGTCATAGTGAATGCTTCGCTCGGAGCTCATTCCCTCTAATTGAAGTTGAAGTCAACAAGCTTATTGATGCAAGATTTATTAGAGAAGTTAAATATCCAACTTGGATCTCTAGCATTGTGCTAATCAAGAAGAAGAATGGTCAGATATGCATTTGCGTTGATTTTCAAGATTTGAATAAGGTATGTCCAAAGGATGATTTTTCATTACCTATTATTGAACTCATGGTAGATGCGACCATTAGACATGAAGCTTTATCTTTCATGGATGGATCCTCTGGGTACAATCAAATCAGAATGTCAACATAAGATGAAGAGTATACAACTTTTTGCACACCAAAGGGTATTTACTATTACAAGGTGATACTTTTTGGGTTGAAAAATATTGGTGAAACTTATCAATGAGCTATGCAGAATATTTTCGATGATATGCCACATATAAGGGTAAAGTGCTATGTTGATGATCTAGTAGTCAAGACTAAGAAAAGGGATAATCACTTGGAAGATCTCTATGTGGTGTTTGATCGACTAAGGAAATACAACTTGAAGATGAACCCATTCAAGGGTGCTTTTAGTGTCACGTTTGGCAAGTTCCTTGGCTTCATAGTTCAACATCATGGAATTGAAGTTGATTCTACAAAATTCTATGCTATCCAAAAGATGCCATCACCAAGGAATGTTAAAGAATTGCATAGTTTATAAGGTAATATTGCATTTATAAGGAGGTTTATATCAAATTTGGTAGGAAAATGCCAACCATTTAATCACCTAATGATGAAAGATGCTTTTTTCGTATGGAAAAAAAAGTGTGAAAATGCTTTTAAGAGCATAAAAAAATACCTCATGAATTCACCAATTTTGGGAGCTCTTACACTTAGGAAATCATTGATATTGTGCATTGCAGCATAAAAATGATTAATTGTTGCTCTAATAGATCAAGAAAATGATGAAGGAAAGGAGAAATCATTATATTATCTGAGTAGAGCCTTAACTGAGAGTGAGTTGAAATACTCCTCTATTGAGAAGATTTTCCTTACCTTATTCTATGCAATTAGAAAATTGAAACACTATTTTAAGGTATATTCCATCCAACTCATCTCACGTGCTGATCCTATCAAGTTTGTGATGTCAAGACCAATACTTTTAGGAAGATGGTCTATTGTATTCAATCAGTATGAGATCTTATATGTACATCAAAAATTTATTAAAGGACAAGCTTTTGCTAATTTCCTAGCAGATTACCCCATTCTTACATACTGGGAAGTATATGATGAATTACCTAATAAGGATGCCCTCTTCGTTAAGATCTTGCTAGCATGAACAATATTATTTGATGGAGTAGCTCGATCTGATAGAGCAGGGGTAGGGATTGTCTTTGTTTTACCATAAAGGCAAGTTTTGATGTATTTCATCGTGCTAAATAAATTATGCTCTAACAATGTTGCAGATATCAGGCTTTGATTATTAGGCTTCAAATGGCATTTGAAATGGAGATTTTAGAAGTTGAGGTCTATGGCTATTCAAAATTGGTTATTAATTAGCTTTTGAATGTTTATGAAGTTAAAAGGAAGAATTGATTCTTTACTTTCAATTAGCATTTTGTCTATTGAAGAAGTTTGAAAGTGTTGTCCTAAGTCACATCCTGAGGAAGGAAAATAGGATGGCAAATGGCTAACTAGGCTACAACTTTGGCCTTTTTCGAAGGAGAAATGACAAATATCCTAGCATACAATAAATGAATTGTGCTTTTACCCATTGAGCTTGATTGTGAGGATACAAATGCCATATCAATTTCAGTTGGTGAAGATGAAGATTGGAGGACTCACTGATTGACTATCTAAAGCATGGGAAATTGCCATAAGACCTTTATCGTAGGACAAAGATGTATCGGAGGTCATCTCACTTTATTTTATACGAAGATGTTTTATATTGTTGATCTTATAAAGGTACTTATCAGTATTGTTTAAGTGGTGAAGAAGCAATTGAAACTATAGCTAAGGCACATTCTGGAGTTTGTGGAGCTCATTAGTCGATTCTAAGCTTCACTTTCAGATTAAAAGGATGGCCTACTACTGGCCTACTATAGTTAAAGATTGTATGAGTTATGCAAAGAGGTGTGAAGCTTGTTAGATGTATGCTGACTTTATACATCAGACTCTTGAACCCTTACATCCCATAGCTACTTCATGATCATTTGATGCATGGGGTCTTGAGGTTATAGGTCCTATTGCTCTTAAATTATTAGCTAGTCATGCTTAGATATTGGCAACTACAGATGATTTCTATAAGTAGGCAGAGGCGATTTTCCTCCAGGAAGTGAAGAAAGAAACTATTATTGAGTTCATTCATTATTATCTAATTTTTAGGTATGGAGTGCATCGTTATAACATTACTGATAATGGGAAGCCTTTGTATAATAAGTTGATGGACAAACTCTATGCACAATTTAGATTTAGGCAATATAATTCTTCTATATACAATGCAGCTGCAAATGGTCCCGCAGATGCATTTAATAAAACTTAATACAACCTGCTGAATAAGTAGTGTCAAAATCTAAAAGGGATTAGTGTGAAAAAGTTGGAAAAGCTCTTTAGGCATATCGAATGACTCATCGGCCTATTACCTAGGCTACTCTATATTCACTAGTTTATGGAGTTGAAGCTATTCTCCCTTTTGAATGTCAAATGCCCTTATTTTGCATAGCAATTCAAAAAGGGCTCACTATTGAAGACAATATTTGCCTTCAACTTGAGGAATTGGAAGCATTGGATGAGAAAAGACTTGAAGCACAACAACTTGAATATTATCAAGCATATATGAAAAGGTCATTTAATAAGAAAGTTCATCCGCAATCTTTTCAAGTTGGAGGTTTGGTGTTGGCAATAAAAGGCCCATCACTATTACCCAACAAATAGGAGGTAAATTCATGTCAAAATGGGGTGGTCTATATGTGGTACAAGAAGTTTACACTAATGGTACTTTCAAATTAGTTGACAAAGATGGGTTGCGCATAAGCCCTATAAATTGCAAGTTTTTGAAGCGATATTATCCATGAAAAAGCATGCTCCTTAACGCATGAGCCTAAACTGCATGTTACTCTTGGCCCATAGGAGCATAAATTGTGTACAGCAATTATTAAAGGTAGTACATGTGGTTAAACTGTTAACTTTCCCCACTAAAAGTATTTTATGTGGTTAAAATCTTAAATACCCTACCTAGTTCAAGATGGTTAAGTAATGGATACTCATGGCCTGCATGAGTATAAATTGTGAATGGCACCCAAAAAATAAAATATTTATTTTGAATTATGTAATGACTTGATCCCTTTGTTGGGGTACATAGACAGCGTGGGAGTTATTTCCCAAGTTCGGTCATATCACTAAAAAAAAAAAGTTTGTTTGGATGGCTTCCCTAGCTCAATCATATTATTAGAGCAAATTTGGATTACTTACTTCCTAAGTTCAATCACATCATTGGAATAAGTTTGGATAGCATCCCAAGTCAATTATATCATTGGATCAAATATGGATGACTTATTTCCCAAGCTCAATCACGTCATTTGGACAAGTTCGGATTGCTTGCCAAGTTCAATCACATTACTGGAATAAGTTTGATGGCTTGCCAAGTTCAATCACATCACTAGAATAAGTTTTGAGGACTTCCCAAGTTCAATCATATCATTGGAGCAAATTTGGATGACTTACTTCCCAAGCTCAATCAAATCATTGGAATAATTCTGGATGATTTATCAAGTTCAAGCATATCATTGGAAGTTTTGATCATTTTCAAGTTCAATTCATTAGATAGCCAGTTTTGTTTGGGGGCATGTAATACAATTTTTCTTTGAAGTTGGCATCAATTTGAAGAAATACGAACTTAAAAAAACAAGAATGCACAAAAAAAATTCATAAAAAAGAACAACTTTTTATTGCATATATAGTAATCAAGTGTTCTTTTATATAAATGGTGCTAAAAAAAAAGGAGAAAGAAGAAAAAAATGCTAAGTAGCTAAGTATTCCTGCAAACATATCAAAAGCTACTAGTTCCTTACGAGATTCTTCAAGTAGTGCATCTATCCTCTTTAAAGCCTTAATCTCTTGATCAGTGAAAAATGGAGTGTCTTCAAGCATTAAAACTTTATCTCTCTTGGTGACACTTCTTTCTGAATACTGGACAAGTTTCATCAGCCTTGTGGAGTGATAAATTTGCAAAGTTTTCCTTACTACTTAACTTGATAAGTCATGTTCTCAATTCCTCTTGCAACTTGGAGATTTGAAGAAGTTCATCCTTGAGGCCATTCACCTCTTTAACTCTTTCACTTTCTAATGCCTCAGCCTCAAAAAGATCTTGTTATGCAAAAAATAATGCTTTCTCATGGGTTTCTTATGTTTATTTTTGAATTAAATTTGACTTAATTATTATGTAGTTGGAAGCACCCTCAAACAAAGATCTCAAGTGGTTCTTCAAAGATGATGTATTTTTTTATGCATAATCTCATATCTGCGATCAAATCATCAATTGTTGGTTTTATCTCTAAGAGTTGCTCAAATGGAGTTTTCATAATTTTTTGACATATTCATTTCTAATAGAATTTGAGTAACATTTGCTCTACTTCAGTCATTATAACTCAAGGACAAAGCTCAAAAACTTCAGCAACTGGAAGTGCTCAAGATGGAGCTTCAAATATCCTTTTGGGCTTGTCTTTCTTAGCAAAAGCTTTATCATTTGCAATATCATGTAATATTACCTTTGGTTACTTATTGGAATTAGCAATATCATGAGAAGCTTGCATGCCATCATCAAGAGATTGAGGAATGGTTGTTTCAAGCAAGTTAGAATGCTTAGCCCCAGTTATTGAACCAACATAACCTTCAGAAGTAATTGGGACAAGAATTTCAAGATTTGCAAGTTATTAAAAAGTAGGGGGGGGGG
>JACGDI010005284.1:122792-198637 GCA_014898725.1 Jacaranda copaia | reverse complement strand
AAAAAAAAAAAAAAAAAAAACATAAGGATGGTAAGTCTGAATGAATTAATAAGGTAAACATCAGTTTACATTAAAAGATTTGAGTAATTATATCACAATAATGAATATTTACATCAAATACACATAATTGAAAGTGAAGGTTAGTAAGGCACTAGTATCTAATATCAAAACTTAGGATTACGTTGATGAGCAAATCCAAGGAGTAACAAGTGAATACTTCACTGATTCCAGAATCTACCAACTAGTGGCACAACAAGAAGATTGTGACGATTGCATTATCAAATCACCTCGAAAATTTCTGAAAAAACTATATAGATCTAGAAAACACCTTGGAGAACTTTCAATTAAAATATTAGATCAATTGACCATCTAGAACTCCCTGGAGAAAATTTCCAAGTCATACCCTATGTAGGTGGATCTCTAGAAATGAGCAAGTCACACGCCTTGCCTCTATTGTAAAGATCCACACACAAATGAGATCTTTCTAAATATCTAGTCTATGAGTTAGATTAAGACCATAGATTTGCTAATGGTGGAGGCTGAATTTTGTGTAAGAAAAAGAAGAAGGAAGCTTAGCTTTCAACACATGAATGCTAGCTTGCAAATGGTTTTGGAGGGAAATGAATAATCTAATTCTTCATACCAATAAGCATGCTCTAGCCTATCCTCTCTCTATATCTATATATAGATGCTGAATAGTGTGATGCTAAGGTGGCTTCACACATTCCATGAGAGGGGGCAGCTAAGTGAGGGTGCTTAGGTGGCAAAATTTGAATCCAAATTTCATTTGAATTTCATTTGCATCTTAATTATATTTGGAATCTTATTTCAAATTAATTAAGATGTCATCTAAAATCTCATTTGATTCTTCCCTCTAAAATTCATTTTTTTCTAATTAATCAAATTAAACTCTTTAATTTAATTAATTATCCTTTGATTTAACTCTTTAAGTCAAATTAGCTTAACTCCTTAAACTAAATTTGTTAACTTAACTTTTTAAGTTAACTTGACCAATTGATGGTCATGCTGGCACCAAATAATTAACTCCTTAATTATTTATCTAATTTAACTCTTAAATTAGTTGATTAATTTAACACTTAAATCAATCAAACCAAAATTGACCCTCAAACTTGGGCCCACAAAAAGGTCCACTAGGAAACACTATTTTCTACCACCTTAGAAAATTCTCTCCATTAATTAAGAAGCTAATTGAATTTTATGTGTGACCCAATAGGTTCTACCACTCATTAGACATGGGCTCACAACTCCTTTTGACTTTTGAATATTTTATATTTATTCTAGCTTAAAACTACTTTTAAACTAGTCGACTCAATTCAATTAATCTTATTAATTGAAGAATACCTAATCTCTATGGTCGATGTCCAAACTCAAACCTATAGAGCCCAACTAATTGGCCAAAATGAATATTCTAGAGAACCATAATTGCTTTACGCATACCATGCAAATACGGTTTTTCCATTTTCTATCTCCCAAAAGAGGCCTAAGGTAAGATATTTATTAGCTCCCTAATAGCCTCGACACTATGTCTCTATTCTCAATGTTCGATCCCTATTGTGTGAGCTCACCTTTGAAAAACTCCTTTTCTAAATTATCACATCATTGTGTGTAAGAATTTTTAGGAATCGATCATCATAAAACATATAGAATATGTACTCACCCTTCATAACAGTGAGGAGTCAGATTCCATTTTGGGTCTCACAAACCTCCATGTCAAGTAGCTCATATCGAATCTCAATCCAAAAGACTCGCTAGGTGGTCAAGGAAGAGTTAAAGTAGGAGGATCGGACATAAGGTTACTATAGATCCTTAGGTCAAAGGACTAATAATATGCACTAGCATAAGCAAGAGAACTAGCCACTACGACTATCTAGTGAATTCTTTGATGGGTTTTCAGTACCTTGTTCTCTAACAAGCACCTTCTAATATGCACTCGTATCTCATATAGTTGCTCATAGAACAGAGCAAACTCCAACCCATGGATTTATGCATCGTTAGTGCAAGTTTATCTGGATCTTAGATGCCTCATCTCATAAGATCTTTTGACTTGAAAGATTTAAAATCACGATCATTTGAGACTTATCATATGGTCACCAAACAAAGTTTTGCAATCATAGGTGATCTAAAGACTTTATCTAAGTGCTAGTGAAGTGAAATAAAGCATAAGATAAAGATGGTCATATAAAGAATATCATTCAATCAAGATTGTACTATGAGTAAAATAGTTTATAAGACCAATCTCATTGGCTTATAGGGTACTATTCTAACAATCTTCTACTTTTCCTAAAGCCAATGCCTTTGGCCTTAAGACCTATCTTCATAAGATGTCCTCTAAAGACCTTTAGCTTTGGGTTAATATAGTAGTTTTGCTATATTCTCTTCTGAGGTAACTTTTATCCACTCAGTTGTCACTTCTATCAATTGATATTATATATCAAATAATAATGCATTTAATGTGTTTGGATCACTGATGAGATATTGGCTCAAGTCCTAAATTATCTTCCAAAGATAATTGTAGGCTCATACACACTGAGCACTACATCTAACCCTTGGATAAAGTTTTTATCCAAACACCTTCCCTTGTGGTTTCAAAAACCACAAAGTATTTCACCTTAGTGGTTATTTAGGTTATGGTGTCTAGTTGGAACTTTTCTAACACAGCACGTCGCCATTAAGGCGAAATATGTATCCAAAAGTGGATATTAGGTCATCTATATTGGATTAGAAACTAAAATCCAAAAACTTTGCAAGCTTTAATTCTCTATTGTTGTATACCAAAAATAAATCTATAGTCCTTCTTAAGGATTGTTTTAACGATCTTCCAGACATTCATTGAGATCGGATTGGAACCTACTTATAACACTTAGCGAGTGTGCAATATCCAATCTTGTACATTGAACGACATACAATTATGTTCCATGTAGTGGATGCATAAGTTATGTGGGATATTTTATGTCTCTCATTGATAGTCTAAGGGGCCATATACTTGGAGAGATGAAGATCACATCCCAAAGGAAGGAATCCCCTTTTGGACTCTTCTATATTAAACCTCTTTAGTATCTTGTTCAATGTATAGAATTTGGAAAAGTCCCAACATCCTCTCTGATCTATCTCTATAGATGCATATTCCCAAGTGTTTCATGGAGAATTATATAGATAACCATGCTTTAGTACACTCAAACATTTCTACTTCATTCCTAATGAGAAGGATGTCATCGACTTAAAGCACAATAAACTATACATTACTCCCACCAATCGTTTTGTAAGCATAAGGTTCATACGCCTTTTTGACAAAGTCAAATAACTTGACTATCTTATCAAAAATATATGTTCCAAGTTTGGGATGCCAATTAGAGCCCATAAATGTATCTATGGAGTTGGTGAACCTTTTGCTCACTCTCTTTGAATGTAAAACCTTATGGTTACTCTATCTAAATTTCTTCTTCATTGTCATCATTGAGGAAAGCAGTTTTTACATCCGTTTGCCATATCTTATAGTCATAATATACAGCTATGGCAAGTAGAATCTGAATGGACTTAGGCATAGCAACCAATGAAAAAGTTTCCTCAAAATTAATATCGGGTCTTTGAGTGTAACTTTTTTCCACTAGTCATATCTTAAAAGTTACCACTTCTCCATCTACCCTAAGCTTTCACTTATAGATCCACTTGCAACCAACTAGAACTATGCTTTTTGGTGGGTATACCAAAGTCCATACTTTGTTTGAGTACATGGAGTCCATTTTGGATCTCATGGCTTCAAGCCAATGTCTCGAGTCTATGTCCAACATAGCTTCCTCATAGATCTTTGGATCTCTATCTAATTGACCTGTCTCATAAAGAAATCTGAACATTTTTAGATACTTCTTGATCCGATCCAACCTTCTCAGAGGTTGTGTATGAAGCTCTATGATATTTATTTGTTTCTACCACTTGGATTTATTGATCGTCTTGAACTTCACCAAGTTCAATTACAACCCCTTTTTTATCTTATAGAAATTTCTTTTCCAAAAAGTTGGCATTCCTAAAAACAAACTCATTTTGTTTCGAGGGATCAGAAAACTAACAACCCATAAACTCTCTTGGGTATCCCACAAACTTGTACAAGGTGGATCTACTATCCAACTTATCTCTCACTATTTATCTCACATAAGCGGGAGATTCGCAAACCCTTAGATAGTGTGGTAAGAGGGTGTTTCACCATGCCATATCTCATATGGTGTTTTTGGCATCAACTTTGAAGGTACTATTCTTAGTAAATTCACTACCATCATTAAGATATATCCTCATAAGAATATATGCATATCAAAAAGGCTCATTATGGAACATACCATATCCAACAAGGTATAGTGTCTCCTCTCGACTACTCCATTGTGTTAGGGTGTGCTAGGTGGAGTCCATTGAGGGAGAATTTTATTCTCCTTTAGATAATCTTAAAATATGGTACTTAAGTATTTTTTTTCCTCTTGATCTAATTGAAGAGCTTTAATACTAAGTCCCTTTTGCTTTTTTACTTCATTTCTATACTCTTTGAACTTTTTAAAGGCCTAGAATTTGTACTTCATAAGATATATCTGTCTGAATTGACTATTACCATCAGTGAAGGTGATGAAGTAAGAATAACCTCCTCTCCTACTATCTTTTAGTGGTCCACAAACATCTGTATGGATCAAATCCAAAAAATTTTTGGGGTGCTCCATTTTTTCTACAAAAGGAGTTTTGGTTCATAAGTAGAAAGGTTCTTAATGCCATTGACATTTAGTGCTTTAAGAGCTTCTAACTTGTTCATCTTAATTTTTGGAGATATGACCAAGTCTTATAGGCCACATCATGGCATTATCTTGGATATCTAATTTCTTACTTAGTTGAAAGTGTATTAGTGATGGTTAAGAATCTAATATGTACAATCCTTTGTTAAGTGTACCATGAGCAATTAAAGAACCCATTCTTTAATACCTTTAATCTCCCATTTGATATAGAATAATCAAATCCTTCGCTATCCAAAATGAGAATTGAAATAATGTTCTCAACAATATATGGTACTATATGACAAAGGTCCAATACAAGTATGGAGTTCTCTACGCCTAACTTATTGTATGCCTTCGACTTTAGACACAACTCTTGCTTCTTAGCCAAGACAATGGATCATATTCATATCACTTAATTCTATTATTCTTTCTACTCTTTTGTAACAATTTACAAAAAAAAGAACCACACGCGATATCATATATCCATGAGGAAGAATTCATCCTAAATACACCTCAATAAAGTATATGCCCTTCTTAAGGGTTGCAAGGTATTCCTTGCAATAGTGTTCCAATGGCCTATCTAGCTAAAATAGAAACAAATAATATCGACTATATCCTCTACGATCTTCTTGATTCTTTCGGATGCCTTTGATAGTTGTTTTCCCATAGAGGAAGAACATTTCTTTCTTTTACCTCCTTTTTTAGCACCCCCTAGGGCCCATAGACTTAGAGAAGGAAACAAGTATCAAAGGTTTGTCCTTGTCATGGTAGTCTCCATCTAGATCAACACTTTGATCAATAAAACTTGGCGAGGATATGAGGATCAAATCCTAATAGTGATCATTGTCCATCACTACATCCAAGTTGAAAAGATTCTCCAAGCCTAATCATCTTTATACCATAGTCGATTACACATAACTTCACATCCATCCTAGATTGAAAAAAAATCTCCTTTAACAACATGAACTTTGCATACCTCATTTGCTTTACAACTCTTTGTAAACTTTAACCAAAGTACAATTCATGTGTCCTTGAGACTTTTAAAGTTTGTAGATGCCATCATGAGACTAAGGGATAAGATGATCCTAAGCCCAATTCATGAACTTTTCATGTGTCTCTAGATCTACGTTAATTTAAAAGGGATTAAGAGTACCATGATATATGACCTATATCCGCTTCTAGGAATCTAGAATGATTTTTTAAGTTAAGTCAATCATGGAAGTTTGATCCAGTTGGTTTATTGATTTTCAAAATAACGTTGAGTGGAATTTTAGCCATTCTTGAGATTTCACAAATTCTTGAAAGTGAAAAAGAGAATATAAGCATGTGATTGAATTTGATATTAAAACATGTTCATAGTCTTTTAAGCATGTTTTTCTCCTACAATTTTATCGAATTCTTCACCCTCAAGAAGAATTTGAAAAAATAAAATTTTCTAGTGAGAATCAAAACCCCAATGACATGCCAATAGACCTCCATGACCAAGTGTCATCCATGAGTAATCGAAGAGTAAGCAACTTTTGCTAATTACATTTCATGCAACTCTTGATATATTTTGCCTCACTTTTCATATAGACCCACATAACCATGTGCCATTCATACTACTAAGCATTAAGTTAAACCTATCAATCTGACATTAGAAAAAATTGATAACAACTCCAATGCTTATAGGAGATATTAATAGGGTGCATTTCTCTAAAGACTTGGCACTAAAATTGCTTTGACCCAACTTAAGAAAGTTTTATTCACAATATCAGTTATCATTTCCATATCTACAAGGGTTGATTAAGGTCTAGGTTCAAAATCTAGCTTAACTTCAAGGTTAAACGAATATGTAAGAGAATAAGTAACATTAGAATCACATATGATTTATGCTAAAATATTATAAATGTAAATAATACCTTAGACAACATCATTTGAATATGGTGCGTTCATCTTTGTAGGGTCATTAGTGCGAGTTGGGTCTCCATATCTTCGACTAGACTTTATAACTTGTTTTCCATTATCTCTTTAGATATCTAGGATTCGTTTCTTGTTTTTAGGACAATTCGTAGCATGATGTTGATTACTGCCACACTGTATGCACTTTCTGTGCTTCTTCCAACATATGGGTTCTCTATGACCCATGTCTCTACGTAATCCACATGTTGTTCTTAGGCTTGGTTTGGATAGACAAGGTTTATTTCCACTAAGAGAGAGGTGGTTGACTGATGCCTTACCTTGAACTATTAGTTATTTCCTCCTAAAGTCACTTCTCTTCTCACTTTAAGCCGTGGACCCTTAAGTTTTGATTCTGCCTATATAGCCCTATTCACAGCCCTATTATAAGTGGGCAATTCATAAGCTATAAGGATTCTTTGCAACTCAAGCTTTAGCCCTTCAACGAACTTCCATGTCCTGCATCCCTCGTCATCTAATATATGAGGAGCATACTAAATTAAGCGGTTACATTTGGCTTCGTATTAGCACACCAACATAGATCCTTGGATGAGCTCTATAAACTCCCGCTCCTGAGCATTCTTTACAACTTCATGTACAAACATACTTATAAATTCACTTGTACTATTCTCCCAAGTATGAGGTGTTCCATCTTGATCCCACTCTTGGTCCAATAACCTGCAATAATGATAGGCCTCCGCTCCCAAAAGAAAGGTGGCATATTTAATTTTCTATTCTTTTAGATGATTTAGTGCTTGAAAAATTTTCTCAATCTCCTCGATCCATGCTTCCACCTTTTGATTGTCCAATTCATCCATAAACCTTAGGTGTTGTGTCTAAGAAATCATTCTAGCATTTGATTCAAAACAGGTTCTTCAATATTTTGAGAACAACCAATTTGACTTTACCACTGACAAAATTACATGAATTGTTGCCACATGATGAACATCTGTGCTACAACTTCTCCTCCAATTCCCTAGTTTACTAGTGGGGTTGACACCATTCTTTCCTCTTGTATAGGATGTCCTTGGCTAGAAGTATTTTCCACTTAACCCATTTGTGCTTCAACTCAATTAACTGGTGGTCATCCTTTATGACCTCGAATAGACCAAAATAAGGGAAATAGGTGAGGTTGTTCATGTGACATCATTTAATATATAAAATCTTGAAAGATTACTAATTATGCAAAATGTGCAGCATTTAATAGAAAATTCTATTAATATTTGAAGTTCTATCGGTTCTTATCATAATATACAAGATACATTAAGTACAAGCATGTTACGATACAAAAATATGATCATACCAAACTAACGTTAGCAAGTGAATTCACATCAACTTATACATACAAGTTTATATAATATCTTCATTAAACTCATTAGTTGTCTAATTAAGGATGTACAATGTTAACTAAGTTCAATATTATCATCAAAACAATGCATTTCATTTCATTCCTTGTATGATTATAAATGAACATATTCGTCTTCATGTGAATACATACAACTACATACTTTAACTATTCTACATGTCCCACAGTATTGGATTTTAAAATTTTCCTTAATCGAGTTACGGAACAATTGATTATCTTCAGAGTACTGGTCACTTTTACCTACTATTTTCCATAAAAATATTATTCCCTTCTTTTTCAAATTTACAGTATGATTTCTAAGAGCCTCATTTCTCACGAGGAATCTTTCCTTCTCACTTATCCATTGTCATCTTGTAATCATACCAGTGAGCTTTTCTTATTATCAATAAACTAATTACCCTTGATATTTAAATTGCAATCATGTATATATACACACCATTCATTGATCATCTTAAATGGTCTCCTTATAGGAAATATTTCCTTATTTCTCTCTTAAATACTACCATGAAGTCATATAGATCAATCTCATTATCAAAAAGCCAGTTTCGAATCAACTTTGTCATTTACATCTCAATCCAATATACACCAAATACTTATTATCCCAAACAACCTTTTATTTTCTCAATTTTATTATCACAAAATACTCACACAACAATGTGATCCCAAAATATTATTCAGTCATATGCATAACACCTCAAAAGTAATAGACTATATACTGGTTGGCCATCCCAGTACCAATCCTTTACTCTTCAATATCAGGAACTATTCCAAAAGTTCACATCCTAGCAAAATTTTCAAATCAAACCTAATCTCTATTAATCTAAAAATCCTATATACTGAGGATCCTATCCTGACATAGCTTAGGTTCTCAATCTATAGCGCCCTATTTGAAAGGAGCCTGCTTCCAATAAAGGTGCTACTTTAATCAAACCCAAAAATTCAAAATAATATATATAACAAAAAATTTTCAATTTAAACAATTCTATGACGACCCAAAAATTTGAACCTCTCCCTTATAAGGCTATGCCATCGTAAGGTGCCGCTAAATTCATTAGATGATGTTTTTCAAGTGTATGTGGGGATATCATTCTTTTTCCTCCACTAGCAGGTTTTTTTGAAAAACTCTATTTATTCTGGTGTGGATGGTAGGATAACCAAGATCTAGATCCACTATTTCAATATTACATTAACTAGTCATGTCATAAAACTTCAAGCTAAACTTGAGTTTTTCATAGTAAATTACAATTATCCAAGGTTTACACTTCTAAAACAAATGGCTACATCATTTATCACATGTGCTAGTCTATTACACCTCATCAGCCAATAAGGATAATAACTAGGTACACATGGCCCATATTATAAACTTGATGAGTTTACCTTGCCAAAATTAATTATATTATGCACATGGGGGTCCACGTTCACAATATCTCCTATTTTTAGTTTGGGGCAAAGAACGAAAAAAAACAACATGAGAATAGTGAGTTCAAATGACTCAGTGAGTTTAAATACTAAAATCCCTATTTTACATTATATTAGTGCATAGATAAATTATTACACATTATTATATTTCACATTTTATCAATATCCCTCTTATTTTTTAAGTTAAAGGGCTCAATAGCATAATATAAACATTAATATAGATATTAGGTCAATATAATATAAAGATTTTATTTTAAAATCTTTATTAATATTATATATAAAACTTTTATGTATAATATTAATAAAAATTTTATAATAAGAGTATTAATTTAATAAAAAATCATTAAAATTTGGATTTGAATTTTTAACGGATTGGATTGTTTAATTCCATATCAGATCCACTTATTTTGGATTATGGAAATTTATAATTAAATCTAATCTATCAAATATTTTAATCAAATAAATCCTAAAATGTAAATCGAATTCAAATTAAATTCGAATAAAAATTTGATCTATTAATAACCCTAACTCAATGGCATCTTGGACCTCCAAGACGCTTACCGGGCCGAAGCTATTTTGGGCTACAATTGCGTAAAAAAGCCTAAAAGACGCAATTACTTCATTAAATAATGCCACACGTTTTTATATCAGCTCCAAGCACTAAGAGTTCGTTATTGTAATTTTAACTACTCAAAAATGCAATGTATTTTGAATGAAGATGAGAGACTGATTGCATAACATTCAACAGTATAGAAACTCACCTCGCTATTTAGTTCATAATAATAACTGTTAATCAATATCGTTCTAACAAATTTTCTCCAACCAATTTGTTTCCATTATATGTATGCGCATAAAATCACCAAACACGTGTGATTTTAAGCAGACTAAAAAT
Organism: Jacaranda copaia; assembly: GCA_014898725.1. Lineage (NCBI taxonomy): Eukaryota > Viridiplantae > Streptophyta > Magnoliopsida > Lamiales > Bignoniaceae > Jacaranda > Jacaranda copaia. Next base: position 188,256 of record JACGDI010005284.1, on the reverse strand, counting down.
GGTATTAGTTATTTGAAGTGGACTAATAAGATTACAGGAGAAAATTGATAAAAATAATAATAATAATAAATAAATAAATAAGAAAGGCCCAACAAACTAAGTCAATTAATTAAATAAAAGAGCCAAGAGAGCTCAAGAGCAAATTAAGCCTATAGAAAAGAACAGCAAAATATTAATAGACCTAAACCTATCAAGAAAAACTGCAGATACTAAGCCCCAAAAAGAAGTTGGGTGGAAGAAATCTTTCACAAAAAATCGTGAACTTTTCAGAATAAAAAATTCCCTCAGCATGCATCCCCAAAAAAACCCGACATTGCTGTCTATTGAAAATATTTGCAACAGTGGTCACATATAAATATGGTACTCGCTAAATACAAATGTTGCATTTGTTATGCATCAACACAGTGCTCAACTAACATGAATATGGTAATTGATATGCACTACTTACTTCACAAATAAAATCTTTTGAGTCATGCACTTTACTGTTATTGTTGGATGATACTTAAAGTTGTTGAATGCAATATATTGAGCTAAATTACTTCATAAGCACATGCAGTAAGTATCAAATACACATACACTGATACACAGGTATTAAATGTTCTACTAAACATTCCCCATTTCCATACTTCTATACAAGTACAACTAGTATTTCCCATAAGCAACAACGTACAATCAAACCCAGCAAATTTTTGGACGGGGCTACTGATGGCCAAAAAAATGGACTTTAAAGAGGACAAAATCAAAATGCATTCAACTCTACTAGTTTACATAGTTAAGTTATTTTACTAATTTGGATAAATTAAGCTCTAAAATATGCGCTTGAATTCGTCCAACTATCTATTAATTCGACAATAATGTTGTACGCATATATCTCAAAAAATTTCATAACTCCATACAGATTATATCATTACCACATGGAAATTATCAAAAACGAAAATAAAAGCAAGATATCATACAGCTAATTGAATGTCCCCAAGATCAAGCTGAGCAGCAATCTCCTCCAGCTGCTTCTTCACACTCATGTCAATCAATTTCGATCCACCATTTCCATACCTGATCGTGAACCCGGCAACTAGCGACGGGTCGATCACCGTCTTGATCCTCACATTCTTCGCCCCCGTCAATTTCTGCACCCCTTTCGCGATCTGTGCTAGATGCTGCGATTCCAATTGCACCACCGATGTAACTATTGCCAGCTCTGTCTCCATCAGTTTGTTGTACACCGCTTCGAATTCCTTCACGATTTCCTTAATCAGATCAATCCGCTTCATATCCACCAAGATGTTGAGGAAGTTGGCCACGTGCGGCTGCAGGCTCGATGATTTTGCAATCTCGTCCACGATTTTCCGCTTGTTTTCCTCGTCGATAGTGGGGTTGGTGAAGAAGTTGAGCACTTCCTCGTCGGAGAAGATCTTCTCAAGCTTCTCCACATCTGCGGAGGTTTGTTCGAGAGTATTGTAGGATTTGGCGACGTCTGCGAGCGCGTTAGCGTAGCTTCCGGCAGCGGCGTCGGCCATTCTGGCGCCAGATGCTCCGCCTCCGCAGCGGCAGACGAGGCGCTTGATGGTAAGTTTGGGGACCTTGAGGTTTGAGGAGAGGTGGAGCTTGATTGTTGGTTTGGATTGGAGTTGAGCCGACGGCGGCGAGCGGCACCGGAAAGTGATTGGAGTTTGTTGCAGGGTGGAGGCCATTGTAGCGGCTGTGGCTGCGGCTCCAGGTGGTTGGGGAGGGGGAGGGGGAGGGGGAGAGAGGAGGAGGAGGAGGAGGAGGAGGAAGGGGAGGATTTTAAAATAGGTGGAATGTGAAAAAGGGCTTTTGGACGGGAATGTACGGCTAGGATTGGACGAAACGAAGTTACGGACAGTGGAGATTGGCGTTGCTATCTAGTGATTGTGGAGAAGGATTACATCTTATCTGGAGAAGAGAGAGAAAGAACTTTGAAGTATGTGGAATGCTAAATGGGATCCTGGGATGGATGCGGACGGCTTGGATTGGAGGAAAGGAAGCGAGAGACGGGAGCAGATTTGAGTAATTGTCTAGTGATTGTGGAGAAGGATGGCTTCTTATCTGGAGGAGATAAGAAGTTGACACGTGGCTGTCTTACATTAAAGGCGGGATAGCCGCAAAATTCTAGTCACCTTTCTCTGCTTAAATGACATAATAATTCGACAGTTCATTTTATGTATAACATTTTATGGTATCAATTATCATTAACCCAAGAACATTTGGGTCATTCAGCCTTCAATTGCCCAGTTCAGGTTGACAGAGCACAGTTTGATACAGTTATCACAAAAATGACTTTTCTATACCATATACATATGACAAATTGTTTACCCTCCACGTAAAGCATATGAACTAACAAGAATCGCCAACAATTACAAAATCAATTTACAGTAGGTTGTTTAAACTCTTAAAAGTAAAAAAAATCTTGATCACCTCACAAGCCAATAAAGAGGAGGGAAATGCTCAAAAGGTAAAAACAATACCAACATACCGAAAGTAGTCCTCATTGCTTACCTGAGTCTGTAAATGACAGTGCATGAAAGCTTAGATTCGAGCCTTGAGATGTGAATAAGTTTGGGTATGAGAAATACGTTTCATCATCCATTGAAGGCAATCCCTGAGGTTGGTGATGACTGCCATGGTTGAGAACATTGCTGCTGTGAGGAGAGGAGACAAAATCCCCTTTTTTATCATCATACGCTGGATGTGCTGTTGGCTCATGAGCCATGTAGTTTCCAGAGATATTTAGGCTTGGACTTGGAGAAGTCAACGGCCTGTCAGAATCCCCAAATGATTCCTGTAAATCTGATTCAGCCTTTTCTTCCAGATCTGATTTGGTTCTATCAAGATGAAATGGATTCTCAATGGTAGAACCTGAGACCTCATCATTTTTTTTCTTGACAAGCTCACTAATTCGAAATTCAGCAATGCTAACCATTGACCGGGCAGCGGCTGCAGAGTGCTCTGCTGTTTCAGCAACTGCCTGAGCAGCAGCCAATACATCCTGTAAATCTGAATTATAATTTTTGGTCTGAGATAAAGGGAGGTGAATTGCGTTCTTTCACAGGAAATGAAACAGACGACTGCAATGGGGGATGTACGAATGGCAAATACTGTTTATCTTCCACCAGACCAGGTGAAGTTATGAGTGATGAATCTTTTTTAGTTGCTGATCTCTCTTGCAACATAACTCCTGGCTCCAAGTGTGAAAGTTTTTCATTACTTCCAGGAGGATTTGGTTCTTCTTGATCATCAACTTCAGAAAGAGCAGAGGCAGGAAAAGGCAGCATCTCAGGTGCTGAGACTGTGCCATTATTTGACTGCAATGGCTGCTTAGGAACTTCTGGAAGATCTACGATGTTAAAGTCTTCATCAGAATCAGAACATTCCTGTGCTCACGCAGCAGGTTCTGAAGTAGTCGACTTTGTCTCATCATGCTCCTCTATCAGAATGGGCACTTTGGAAACCCTGAGAAACTGTGTTGATCCATTCTGGAGAAAGGGCACAAAAATCAGGCAAGAAGATAGAAAGACAATCAAGAAGCAGCACCAGTTCTTACCAGCAAGTCTTCATGTGGCCTCAATAATTCACTTTCAGAAGCACTTGGATCCCAGTCGAGCTCATGCTCTTCAGCAATTTCCTTCAGGAGCTTCAATTTAACATCAGGTGCAAGAGCTTGAATGGATAAAAGCTCCACCAACTGCAATTTTATATTTTTAATAAAATGTCAAAAAGACCAGCAAAAGGAATAATCAGAAGCTGCCAAAGCTTCTGTCATAAAATGCCACAAGAGGACAATTAACCTGCCGATTGACACCACATTCTGGCATAAGCTCAGTTGCAGCGGACACGAATTCTTTGCTGTATTTACTAGTAAACAGCATTTGCACCTGTAGCAACTCTGGCAGATCAGCACACCTTGGTGCAGCAAAGCATACACTGGAAATAGCTTCTCTCAAGTCCAGAGGGCATTCCCTGAAAAGAGTACAACATGAACAACCTTAGCTCATAAGACAAATCAAACTCCAAAAAGAATATTATTTCTAGGAAAAGCTGAGAGGGCCAAAGTGGCAGAATCAAAGATGTAAATATTAGGAAATATGCAGCCATGATCAAAAGCGAGAAAAAGATGCTGACTACGGGCCCCTCATTTCTGGCTTCCAGAATTAGTCCTCTGCAATTGAAGAAGAAGAAAAGGAGGTTTGCTGTAGTCAAATTTGTTACTCTTAATCCTTTCTGGGACACCCCAAAATAAGACTCCATTCTTGAAATGAATCTTTTTTCCCCCAAAACTAGTGTATCAATTGAAAAGATGCGACACTGCTATCTATCAACTGCTTGTGGGCAACAGTATAAAAAATACATAGAACTACTACATTTTCAACACAAACCTCCGTGCTAAGTCAAACTAGACCCATATTTGTCACATGGAAGGAGGTTTGGCTGCCCCAGTCATCAAATATGATATTTGAGAATGGCAGATAACTGAGCCAATGCTCTGGTTTAGTAATTGCACATCAGTTTACAAATAACCAAGAAGTAAAGTGGGAGTTAGTGAGGAAGACACTGAAAATAGTTTTATAAAAATCTCTTTACTATGGTGAGCATGCGGGGGATATTTTAGACACAGGAGGTACATGAACTTGCACATAATAATTTCAGAGAAAAGTTTATTAAACATACAACATTTCATAAATTTAAATAATGCAATATTGAGACACATCATTATATTTCTGCTTTGACATATTTATATACTAAAAAGCTTTTCTATACGCAATATGCATATGAAACAACTAAGAATCATTAAGCACAATCACATGATCAGCAGCAGAAATTAAAAACCTCAAATAGTGCACTGTCAATAACTAATTCCTGCATGATATATCAGCTGGACAAGGATAGTGAATGTTTCTGCTTAGGTTAGTAAATGAGTTATGCAATTATATTGATATCAGCAAGAGCCAAAAGTAGAAGTAAATCAGTTTCCAACATGTCTTAAGTTCTACAGTATATTTTCTTGACAGCTTCAAATATAAAAATAAGTAAATAACACTGATGACCAACTCCCTTTGGGGGGGCGGACCTCTCAAATTCACTTGCAAAATAGATGGGAAGTGGTCGACTTATTTTTTCTACACTTGAAAAGGATATTTAATTGAGAAAAAGGGAAGGCAGAAAGACAATAGCATGGTTGTTTGTGTAGTATAGGCCCTAAAGAGAAAAAGTACAAGGAAACATAAGTAAGCAGACGGTGAATGCTGCAAGCTGCATCCTGACTTTCCGTCAAAATTGCTAAGTAATGCCTAAAATTGGTAGCAAATATCAGTAACCTTAACTCCTCTGATAATTGCTGCAAATATCTGTCTTCCAGATCAATTGTTCCCTCCAACTCCTGATCAAACATAAAACCCATCTTTTAAGTTTTTACACAAACCCATCTAAAATAAATAAGGGCCAAAACCGATTGAAAACAAAATTACTATTGTTATTATCAGTACTGTTCTTTTAGTTGTTGTCGTTTTCCACACTTTCATTCTAGCATTTCCCATCGACACAATAAGTAACATACCAGAGGTGGGAAGAGCATTCTTCCCAATCCTCTCATACCATGGAAATGTTCTCTCAATATTCTAATGCTCAAGCCAGATAAGAACCAATTGCCTCATGACATTCTAATTAAAAGAAATACCTTTGTGCTTCAATAATTGGAAGGCGAACAGCAATAAGCTCACAAAACAGCTCAACTATTTCTCGTGCCGCCATCATCTTCTCTTCTCTTATAATATGCTCCACCTAAAGAAGAAAATATGATAACAATAAAACGACCAAACAGCAGACTTAAACTTCTTTAAATCTTGAATCGCTTTCCAAATATATTATATAAATAACATTATAACAAAATCAACAAAGAAACCAATAGTTACTTCATACCCGAATCCAAGCGGTGGCTTCTTGACCAATCTCCAAGAGCTTGGCGATTTCTCGACGCATCTGCTTTATCTGAATCTCTCTTCGATTCCTTAGTAACTTTATTCGAGGGATTGTAAGTTTCAGCAAAGTTTTACTGTAAATTAGCAAATAATGAAACTACTATTAGAATGAATGTATCTACACTCACTATCAGCACACCCACAATTCATTGATCACTATCCTAATTAATTTACTGTCCCCTAAAATTCAAAACATAGCAATGGAAAAAATTCAAGACATTTGTGCCTAGAATTATTTATCTTCATAATGCAATTATCTTCCTTGGAATACGATCAATATCAAATTTTCGGGTTGATTGCACACTGAATTCTCAACAAATTCGTGAGGAAACTTAATACGGTTACAAAACCCTACAACAGCAGATAAAAAGGCTGATTTCATTTCACCATCAAAGAAAACAAGAAGAATTGAAGGATTACCATTTGGCAGCTTTGAAGCCTTTGCTGAAGAAAGAATCAAGCATCGCCATTGCAGATTATATGAAATTATAGTCCCCCAATTGTAATTATTTGAGATTGTAATCTATAAAAATAGAAGAGAGAAAATAATCCATAGAACATACATATATGTGAAAAAAAAATGTGCACCTGGTCCACTATAAGCGGATGCGACGCGTATGAGCTGCCAGTTTTCTTACTATCTAAGGATCTTTGGTTTTTTTTCTTTTTCTTTTTTCTTTTTAATTCTTTTTGAAATGTCATTTTATTTGGTTGGGTACTAATTAATAAAATATGTGAAATATTTAATGTATATGATAAAATAAAATATTAAAATTTAAATTTACGGGTCAATAGATTCTTCAAAAAGTAAATTCCAGAAATTTCAAAATAAAATATTAGCATAAACTATTTTAGAAAATATAAAAAGTTTTAATTTACTATTTATTTTTAAAATTTAAATAAATTCATTTAACATGTATTATGTAGACTACAAAATTATCATCCCTAATACTTTATAAACTTTAGTAACCATATTTTAAACAAACATTTTTAAAAAATTATTTTTAAAATAAAAAATTTAATTCTTATAAATTTTAAAAATACCTTATAATATATAGAAAATTGTAAGACCTTTTTAAATATGTTCAACCAAACACCGTTTTAGGTTAATCTATAAATTCTTTAAAATGATCTTATCAAATTTTCGAAAAATGTTAAACATTTGTGATAAAATTTTTAAGAGATGAGTTTATAAGATTCAAAATAAAATGTTGTAATCTTATGAACTCCACCAATAAGTTAAAAGAAGTTACCAACAAATTTAAAATTTTAATATATTTATTTAATTTTGATCATATTAATTATAAAATACTATAAGAAAATTTACATATAGTGGTACTAACTTAATGACACTTTGTGATGTAGTGACACAAAAAAAAAATAAAAAAAAATATAGAGATAGTCACAAAAGAATGTCACTATAATTTGATATTTAGTGGCAATGATTATTAAATGACAAATAAATTAGTGACATTTGATTGAAGTTGCCAAGATAAATATATTTCAATGACATTTAATTATTGCCATCAATTTTTCTTAAAAAAATGCTACTGATATGTAGTTATGATGCCATTTGAAAAAAAAAAAATTGTCATAAACTATTTAATGGCACTAACTAAGTAGCATTTTATAGTGTAATGACACACAAAAGTAATATAGTGATAGTCAAAACAAATGCCACTTTAATAGAATATTTAGTGATATTTGATTATTAGATGACATATAAAATAGTGACATTTGAGTACAAATGTCAACAAAAATATAATTTAAAAGTATTTAATTAGTGCCATAAATAAATATGAGTGATTGTCACTCATATTTATTTATGGTGTCATCTAGAAAAAATGCTACAAAATAATTAGTGGTTCTAAATTAGTGATATTCTATAGTTTGATGGTATACAAGAGTAATATGGTGATAATTGTAGAAAAAAGTCTCCACAATACAATATTTAGTAGCATTTGATTAATAAATAATAAACAAAAATAGTGGTATTTGATTGAAAATGCCAACATAAATTTATTTGCAAGGCATTTAGTAGTGATATTGATTATTTCCTAAAAATGTTGTTTAATATTTATTTGTATTGTTATTTATAAAAGATGCCACAAACTATTTAGTACACTAATTTAACGTCTTTTTATAGTATAGTGAGACCTTAAAATAACATAGTAATAGTAATAAAAAAATACTATGATAATATAAAATTAATGACAATTAATTAATAAATGTTAAATAAATACAATTTCTTAAAAAAAGAAAGAAAAAAGAAAGAAAGAAAACTAGCATAGCTATATGTTAAGGGAATTTAACTAAAATCAATTAAAAAAAGAATACCTTACATAATTTAGTTATGGCTTGACATGAAATAAACATTTCAAAATTAGATAAAGTATAGGTGTATTAATAACTATAAAATTTATAAATTAAAACTTACCATAATGTATTGATTAAATTAACTACTTGATATACTTTTAATATATCAACTAAATTAACCATATTTTTAAGAAAGTATCAATTTTTAAGTTTTTCCCAACTTTTCTCTCTTATATATGTTATGTTTCTTTTTGAATATTTTCTATCTCTAAATTTAATCTTTCACACCTTTTCAAATGTGTTTTTTAATATAATAAGTTTGAGCATATGTTAAATAATTCAAAAATTAGACTTTCAAAGTATAAAAATAAATCAACATTTTTGACCATATATATTGAACATTTGATAGTAGTTTGATAGTAAACCCATGTCTTTATAAATAGATGGTTTTAAGTTCTAGTTTTATACAAAAGAACGGGAGTATGTTGGAGTCTCATATATGGAGTATTGAATGTAGATAACATGTCATTCAGAATAATTTTTTTGTGGCATTTAATTTAGCAAGTTAGTTAATTAATTTCTTATGGTATGTTAGTATGTCATCTAAAGGAATCTTTTGTGATATTTTAACATTATTATATGTATTTTTTGTGACAAGTTAGCATGTTATTTAAAATTATTTTTTTGGCATTTTAATATCTCATTTGTTGTGCTTTTTGTGGCATATTATCTTATTATTTAAAGAAATTTTGGTGGCATTTTAACATGTCACTATATGCATTTTTGGTAGCATATTAGCATGTCATTTAATAGTATCTTTATTGTCATTTTGACAAGTTATTTAATGCATTTTTTATGACATTTTAATATATCATATAATACATTTTTCATTGCATTTTATTAATGTCATAATATAGGTAAATTAATGACATTTATACTTTTAGCTACACCATTGCAAGTGGCACTTTTAAAAAATGCAATTAAGAGGGCATTTGGCTAAACTTATTTAAAAGGTCTTATAAACCCCCACATCTTATTAGATATTTTTGGAGCTTATAAGATGCTATATCTTTTTTTTTATTTAGATTAAGTTTTTAAAGTGTTTGGCTAAAATAAAACTTGAGAGCATATAAGATATTAGTAATGGTAAAATTTGTAATTAAATTGATAAAAATTAGGGGAGCTTGTTAAGATTTTAAAAATAAACTAGGAACTCCTTATTTTTTTTTTAAAAAAAAAAGAATTCGCAAGCTCCTAATATTTCATTTTAGGAATTTACAAGCTTTTTTTCAAAAAAATTACTTAACACTTTTAAATATCTTATAAGTTTTCAAACAGCTTAAAGATGTTTTGAAAAATTTATAAGCTCACGCAAACACTTTCTAAATATAAAACTGCTACTATAACATAATTTAAATGGCTCTTTTTCATAAAATTGAATGCAATTTTTCTTGTAGTGAAATAAATATTGTTAATGTCTTATAAGATGTATGATCATAGGATCTAATAAACTTCAACATATCTTGAAAAATGTAAGAGCTTATAATTATTTTTTAAATAAATTTAACAAATTACCCTCTTAATTAATTAGTGCCACACTGTATCTCTAAGTCTAACAAACTGGTTTACCAAGGACAAAAAAGAACTGGTTTACCAAGGAGAAAAGGAGTTAATTTGTTTGTTAATTACCAAGCAAGGGAAAAAGATACATCAATTTGCAAAATCATCTTTTTTAACACATAATCAAACTGGAAAAGCTAAAATTTTGGAATTTCTGCATAATTTCTACTTAAAAATACATTTTACTGATATATATAGTTGTATTTTTATCGATAATAATAGATCTATATTGCAATTAGATTCCAAAAAGATACTTTTATTTGACCAAACCACTTATAGGATTAAAATTAACCCTAAATTTGCTTTCACTTTTGCTTAATGGTATATAGGTGAACTTGAACCTGGTCGAATCTTTTCTCTTCTTAATCCCGTAATCACTTGAGATTTGAGATGTAGCTGCTCTTGCTTTGCTAATTGGCCTTTTGTGCCTGTTCAAATATTTCTGTCTTTGACTTCGTCCGTCCTATTCATACATCAAGATCAGAGGATCCAGAATCCAATACTAATGTTCAATGGTATATAATGATCAAGATCCTCTTTTCTTTAGACTAGTAGAGACTATTTTTGATATTATAATTTAAAAAAATGTGTAGCAATACTTGATGACAACATGTCTAGATCTATCAAATTTTGACATCCATCTTATTAAGTTAATTTATTTATGTATATATTCTAATCTTAATTAATGTATTTTTATTAATTGTCCAAATTTTCTTTTGGTACTAGTAGCAATTGGTTTTAGATTATTTCTAAATTTTTTGTATTACAATGTTAACAATCATGTCACTACATTTGATAGCAATATAGCTCAATTGTAACAAAAAATAATATCTTAAATCCTCAATATTGACTATTTGTGATACCCCTATTATGACAATTTGGTGTGAGTAAAAATTAAAACTATTATATGTCATAAGATTTTCACTATCATTAAGTTACACTACTAATTGCCTATGGTCACAACTTAGGTATTATTCTTATTATTATTTAGTTTATAAAATTATTAAGGTGACAAAATAAAATTTTTTGTCACTTAATATATATAATTGGGGGCTTACTAATTTATAACTAATTTGTCTTTTTTCTTTTATGTAAAAATTTTGAATGGGGTATTTTTTTTATTCATAACATTAAACATATAATTTCTTCTATGTATTATTATAAACATATAATTTATAACGAATATTATTTTTCTTGCTAAAATGCAAGACCAAACTCACCAAAACACAATTAATCTTTTGGGTGCATGATTAATATGTGAAATTCAATAGTTATAAGTGGAGCGTGTGCATTATGCTCGATTTATCATAGAATGATCTTGAATAACATATTTTTTGAATATCAATATACTCACATATGTAATGAATGTAGAAGTAAAAGTATTCCATATCTTGAAAATTTATTTTCCAACAAAAACAAAAAATTATGTACTTTCTAGGTTTGAGATGAATTTCTACTGATAAACCAAGCCTTTTTCCCCCCCTATATTAACATTTATTCAAAAATTAAAAATTTATCCATTTAAGCACAGGATTGTAAAGATTCAATAGAGCCTGCAAATACTGCAACTTTTCCGCCGAATATTTTGGAGACAACTTTGTGTCACTTTTTTTCTTTTCTTATTTTCTTATTTATACATTCACGCACACCGAGTGTCTACTAGATTGAAACTTTCGAACTCATATTTAAAATATGAGATTTATGTTATTGGGCCAAAGTTCACTTGACAACATTGTGTCACACTTAAATAACGATTGGCATGTAGGAACAGAAGTAGATGGGAATTGAACAATTTTACGACTAGAGTGAAGGTGGGAATGGAATGGTACTAGTATAACTAATCATATGCTTGCTATGTACCACGAATAAGAAATGAATAGAATCTTCATTCTTTACTTGATTCCATTCTCATGATTGGTAAAGTAACAACCGAGTAGGAATGGAATGGAATGGAATTTTTTAAATGACCAAATCACCTTTTTATAAAAAAATTATTGAAATAAAATATTTATAAGTATTTTTTTATATATTATTATAAAAAGTTTTTGTGGGATAAATTTATAATTATGTAGTTTTAATAGAACTTTTAATGTTATTCAAATTACACTAGTAAGTATATGCATTTTGTATCTCATCATCCATGTTATGTACATTTATGCCAAAAAAGTATAAACACAAGTCCATTGAAATTCTCTTTCTATAATTATAATTTTGCAAGCTCTTTTATACTTTTTGATAAAATATTATTAAAAAATTATAAAATATTTTATAACTAAAGTGTTTAATTTTTTTGTGGTAAGGTAAGAATGCTTTTATTACACTTTTTGTAAGTTTAATTTGAAGTGTCATTAATATAATCCATAATTCTTCATTTATTGATTTTGCAATCATTGGAAGATCGGATGCATTATAATTAATATTTTAAATGATATATAGATAATTTTTTATTAGGCATCGACCAAGTCAATGATGCTCATATTTTTATTTTTAAATAATTTGTAATAATTTAATATTTTTTATTAATTTTAATAAAAAATGTATGAGTAAAATATAAAATTAAATCAAAATATGTAACAATCAAATAAGTTAGAACATAATATCATATATTTACAAAGTGATTTTTTTTAAATAAAAAGTTTTTTGTTAAATTTTGGAGAGTAATTTTATGAAAGAAAAATATAGGTTCATTCCAATAAATTGAGAATAGCTAAACCCATGGGGGAGGGAGGGAATAGCTAAACCTATGCGTTTGGGAATGGGGATTCCTATGTAAATGGCTATTCCCATCTTTAAATTATACCAATCATGGATTTAAGAATAGATTTGAAAATGCCCATTCCATTTTCGCATCATTTATGCATACCTATCATACCATTAAGGCTTCACATGTCTATGAGACTTAAGGTGAAGTTGCAATTTTCATCATGTAACTTTGTTCAATTTGTGTTTTTGTCCTATAAGTTGCAAAATTACAAATTTAGTCCAATGAATATAAAAAAACTGTTACTTTTAGTCATTTTTTGCTAGAAATTGAAAAACTCACTGGAAAAATTGACTTATCTCGCCAAGAGTATGCCACTTTGAATTTTTTGTTTTGGCCATGTTGGCAAGAATCAACTGACATGTTTTTTAATATATGTACATATATTATGCACACATATAAGTACACATATATTTATATAAATATATAAAATTTTAATATGCACACACACACACACACACATATATATATATGCATATATTTATAATATGTATATTATATATACACATATATCATTCCCCCCACACTTACTGTCTTGCCCCAATCCCCTTAACAGCTGACTGCCACACCTCCTCGGCTTCCCTAAGCAACTGGGTTGCTATGGTTGGCTGGCCATGTGAGCTTCCAAACAGGCGCCTGAAAGCATGGAGGTCATGGCAGCTGCCTAGCTTAATTTGGCTAGGGCTAGGCAGCCTGGTGAGCTTAATCGCCACGGCTAAAGACTGCTTGGTTAGATTTGGCTGTGCTGGTCGCTGGCCATGGCGGCTGACTAGCCATGGGGTGATTGGGGAATTTTTTTTTTATTTACTTCCTTCTTTTTTTACTTTTAATTTATCTATTTCTTAATTTATATATATATATATATATATAAATTTAATTAATTTTTTTTAATGGTGTAAGATAAAATTATACTATTATATCATAAATTAAATTTTTTTATTTCTTAATTAAAAAATAATTATGGATTATATATAAATATGTACATATATGTTATATATAAATATGTGTGTATATTTATGTGCGTATATAAATACATATAAATTCAAAAGTAATGTTGCCAACTAAGAAACAAATAGGATAAAGTAAGCCAAGTAGCCTTGTCACTTAAGCATGTCAGTTAATTTTTTTGGCTAACATGGCACACTTCAGGTGAGCAACAGTAGCTATTTTAGTGAATTTTCCTATTTTCGGCTAAAAATGACTAAAAGTGATAATTTTTTAAATATTTATTAGACTAAAATTGAAATTTTATAGCTTATAGAATAAAAATTACAATTTTGCCCTAGACTTAAGGCTAATTATTGATGAATGTATGCGAGTGACTTAGGGGCAATTTAGTTATGTTTTATTTTTGTTTTACACTATTTTTACTATTTAAAAATTAATTATCAACAATTTATCATCATTTTTACAATGTTTCAACTCAATTTTCATCTCAAAATATATTTTTCAATAACCTATATATTTTCTTCCAATAATTTATATATCTTATCTTTCTTCCTCATTATTACTATATCTCTCCATTTGCAGCCTACGAAACCCTATATAATCATTATTTTTCCAACAAATTATTTAAATATAAATTTATTTTCAACTCATTTACTCTAACTAACTTTTCAAATTTTAAAAATATTAAAAATGAAAATTAAAAATAAAAGCACAACCAAAATCCCTATTAATCCAAATCCTTCAAAGAAATGACTATGGTATCATCATGAGTGTAGGTTTACCATTCAATCCAATTTAATTAGTTTTGGGCTGAGTTAAGATTCAAAATATTTTGAATTGAACCAAAATGGAATGAACTATGGTAAATTTACAAGTCTAAAATATGTTTAGATAAGTTAAAAATGAATGCATATAAAACTAACTGTTTAAAAAAATCAAGTTTATATATTTGTTTTGCTTTCTATATAATTTTAGTACATGTTCTAACATCTCTAGTTTATATAATTAATCAAAATCACTAACCAAATTGAGTTTATATGATTTTATTGGATTGTAGGTTAAGAATTGGATGAGTTCATGTTATGAAGATGACATCATGACAGTTGAGAAAGTAAAATAAAACACATAAATTTGTGCAGTTCATCCAATTCAGGTTAAATATATGGGTGAGAAAAAGATATTTTATTACTAAACTGAAAGAGGCACAATAGGAGATATCAAACTATTTCTATGAGTTTCTTTCAATTGGTTTCTTTCGAATGATCAAACACTACTATCTATAGAAGACAAATATAGCGGGTTAAGTTTGAAAAATTGAGTTGGTCAAATAATATATCGAAAGATCAAATCACATTCCAACGGAACTAGGACACACCTAGCCAACTTAGTAGTTTTGAGATACAATACAAAAAATCTCCACCTTTGCTTAGAAGTCTAACTTACAAGACATAACTAATAATCCATCTCTCCTTTTCCACATATCCTTAAAGACAATCAAGCACAATTGCAAACTTGTATTAAGACCAAGTAATGTTTGAACTTGTGCAAAGGAGCAACCTTATAAGTTATCATATTCGTAGGATTGTTCAATAGCTTCATCATCACTACATATATAGTCACGAACAAAATGGTATTAGATATCGATATATTTAGTTCTCTCATGAAACATCTGATTCTGAGTTAGGTGGATTGCACTCTGACTATCACAGAAAATGGCAACTACTTCCACCTAAGTCTAAAACCTTGAACTAAACCCCTTAACGATAGAGCTTCCTTCACTACTCCAATAACTACCATACACTTTGTTTCTATAATTGACAAAGCAATAGCAGCAATATAGCTACTTTCAAATTGATGGAAGCTCCAAATAAAGTGAAAACATATTTAATAATGGAATGTCTTTTATCCAAGTCTCCAGTAAAATCTGAATCCACGTGGTCAACAACTCCACATTTAGATAAACTCCTTACATTATCAAATAAAAGCCCAAAGCCTAAAGTATGTAGTACCCTTTAAGTACTGCAATGTCCACTAACTGCTTACCAATGTTTCTTTCTTAGCGAGCTATATATCGACTCACCAAACTAACTATAAGTGTAATATTTGACCTAGTGCCACCATAGCATACATCAAGCAATCTGACTACACTAGAATATAAAACATGAGACATGTAACCTCCTTCTCATTATATTATGGTGATAAAGAAACTGATAGCTTAAAATATGGCACAAGTGGAGTGCTTGTAGGCTTGACATCATGCATCCCAAACCTGTCAAGAACATTCTCAACATAGTACCTTTGAGACAAGAATAATTTTTTCACACAATAATCCAATTGTATCTCTATGCCCAAAATTTTATTAGCACTACCTAAATTTTTCATCTTGAACTCACTACTAAATTAAGCTTTCAACTTATTAACGTCTAACATACAACAATGGCATATCATTCATACATACAAGTAATTAGATGAAAGAACTATAATCTAATATCCTATTATATCAAGCATCATGCTCACTTCTAACATATCCAATAATGGTTGTGAAAGAGTTAACCACTTACACCATTGCTTAGGAGATTTCTTCAAGCCATATAAGGATTTCTGTAGTAATGGTCCTCATTTTCTTCAACAACAAAACCCTCTGGCAATGCCATGAAGATGATCTCCTCAAGTTTTTTATGTAGGAAAGTCATCTCCACATCCAACTTTTCTAGTTTTAAATCAAACTAGGCTACCATCAAAAGTAAAAACCATATGGAGCTATTATTTACAATTGGAGAGAAGACTTGATTGAAGTCAACTCCATACTTTTACATGTATCCCTTTGCAACAAGCCTTACCTTGTATATTATATGATCAACATGGCAGCTGTCTACTTCGTCTTGAACCCATTTGTATCCAAGTATCTACTTACCCTCTAGAGGTTTCACTAACACCCAAGTTATGGTTTTGTATGGTAACTCAATTTCCTCTATCATAACACTAGCCCACTTTGCAAACTCATTGTAAGATGAGGCATCTAAATATGATATTGGCTCATCAAATAATGTCTCTTTAGTATTAGTGAATGCATATGCCACCAAATTAACTTTTGCATATCTGGATGGTTGTTTGGTCTATCTTTTTAGCTTATATTTTGCAATAGAGTGTGTCTCAACTATTATGAAAAAATGATCGTCTCAAGAGTCCTCTTGCAATGTGGAAGGAGCAACTTGTACCTTCAACTCAACTTTCTTGGAATGACCAATCCTTAAAACACATATTATACAAGGAATATCCTCTTGTTTATCTTAGGGTCTATGTTTCCATCACTCACATGCACATATCCAGGACAATCAAATATTTTAAATTTAGAATAATCAGAAACATTACCAAACTATATCTTCTTTAGAGTTTTCAAATCAATGGTTATAGATGGTGATCTATTTACCAAGTAGCATGCTATAATAGAAACTGCCTCTATCCAAAAGTCCCTGGTCAATCTAGCATTTGAGAGCCTGCAATGAGCTCTCTCTATCTTATCTTTGGGCCACATTATTCAGTTGAGGTGTCATAATCACATGTGATGTCTCACAATACTTGTCTTTCTACTATACTATTAAAACTTACTGGAGCAAAACTCCAAACCATTATTAAATGTGAAGCCACTTTTATTTTTCAATCATCATCCTTTACTACTTGAAAATGACAAAGACCTTACTCTTTTGCTTTAGAAAATATATCCAGACCTTTCGGGAGAAATCATCAATGATGGTGAACATATATCTAGCACTACCTCTTAAAAGTTCTTGTGATGGATCCTAGAGATCGAAATGAATATAATCCAATGTCTTTTTGGTTCAGTGAACACCTTTATTGAAAGTAGTTTGTTTCGACTTCTCAAAAATAAATGCTCACAAAACTTCAACTTGTTAATGCTCAGTCTATACAACTAATTGTGCTTGCTCAAGATAGTGAGTCTATGCTAGCTCATATGCCTCAACCGCATATGCTAATAACTTTGTAATATATGAATCTGATATCGACTATGATGAAATCACAACTCTACCAAAATTGTACAGCCTACAAAATGCATAAATTTTTATTAGTTTTCTTACCCTTCACACGACCAAAGCACTTTTAAAGGCTTTCAAAGAATATCTTAGCTAGTAAACTTATGTCTAAGGGAATTAAGAGCACCCATAGATATAAAGTTTTTGTTCAAATTTAGAGCATGTCTCACATAAAATCCTAACCAAACCATCATGCAGCTCCTTGGCCATAAGTTGAAAACCAATCCTTAGTGGGACACATGTTGAATGCAATGTGGTATCCAATAATCCAAACAATGTCTGATCTCAAACTATTAGAACTAACTAGCACAAGACCTCCATTACTGTTAGTCTTTTCTTCACTGGCTTCAACAGCTTTATCCTTTTTCTCTTTTCAAACTCCCTTGTTAATATCCAACACTCTACCTTAACATGTCCCAACTCCCTATAATGATGGAACTCAATTTTTTTCTTAAAGTGTAACCTATCTCTCCATTTTTTGTTATTTGTATTTTGCTCCTTCGGTTTGCTCCTAACAACAAACTCATCACCTTGATTTTTTAAGGCACCTAACATAATTTTGCCATTTATTGAGTATCTTCTCTATAACGCTTCCTGCACATCATTCAAAGAAATTGTATCTCTATCCTATAATATCGTGTCCAAAAAATTAGAATAAATAGAGGGTAATGAACACA
Source organism: Jacaranda copaia (assembly GCA_014898725.1). Classification (NCBI taxonomy): domain Eukaryota; kingdom Viridiplantae; phylum Streptophyta; class Magnoliopsida; order Lamiales; family Bignoniaceae; genus Jacaranda; species Jacaranda copaia. The sequence goes on along the minus strand of JACGDI010005284.1, from coordinate 169,889 downwards.
TCAATACAATAGCCAAATCCTCATTGTCATATTTTACTTCCATATTTTCTAAATCTGTAACTAAGGTTCTGAATGTATCATTAAGTGATTGAACAGGGTACCATCTACCATCTTGCAAAAATATGATTATTGCTTCAACCACAACTTGTTCATCAAGTTTTTCTTCTTGCAAATCTCCTCTAATTTGCACTACCAACTTATAGCATCCTCCTCTTTCAAACATCTTGTAGAATCCCATTTGCAAGATATAATTGAATTTGAGCAATGACTTTCTTATTGATTAGTTTTTCTGCTCATTTGACCAAGTTGTAGACATCTGATTCCATTCACTAAAAGGGAATCCTCCAAATCCATCTATTTTTAATATCGCAACCATCCTCATTTTGCACAAAGAAAAATGAGACTTCAATTTAACTTCTCAATCTCGTGTTTCATAGACACCATCCCAAGAATTTGATCCAATTCTTGAGGTTCTAGTACCAGTTTGCTATGAAGATGGCATGGAAAATTGCCTTTTTAGTCCTACAATATAATTGTACTTGCACTATTAGTCCCAGAGACTGAAACTTGACCACTTTACATCCATTTTTCATAACCTTTTAAACACTGTTGGTCCCCCATCAAATTATTTGTTAAAATTTTGACCAAAATTGTTGTATATTTATAAAAAAGCCCCTCAAGTTTAATCTATTTATGAAAAATCCACTAGTATTTTAATATTTTTATTTGGGTTAATTACATAGATCCCCCTAAAGTTTGACTTATTTATAAATAAACCCAGAGAAATTATAATGTGCCTCCAATGTTTTGCTCCGATGAGCTCTTTTGACGAATTGTTAGCCTTCATTAATAAATTTGCTAACATCATTTAAAAATTTACGTGACAATCTAAAAATGTGCTTTGGTAGCTATTTTGATTATTTTTGAGATAGAAATGTCCTTGGACCTTTTTTTATAATTAGAAATGTCCTTCAACCTATTTGTAACATTTTTCATACCTAGATTGTAATGTTAATATTGTTTAGATTAGTCATAATAAGTTTAAATATATTTTATTATTAATAAAATTTCTTAAATATTGAATAATCTTTAAATCCAAAGAATTAAAAAATAAGAAACTTAAAATTATAAACATATCTAAAATTTAATCAAAATAATTTATTAATTAAAAAATAAAATAACTAAAAAATTATCAAAAATAAAAATTTAAATAAAATCCATCATTTTAATAATATAATTTTATAATTCTAAATTACATACTCCATAATATTAAAATGATAAATATATCAAAATAATTTAATAAATTTGAAAACTAGGTAATTTAATAATTTAAAACTAACATTATAATTTTAATAATTTTAAATAAGTGATTTGGTAATTTAGTCATTTTAATATATTTTTAATCATTTTGGTATAATTTTAATATAATTGAATTATTTTTGACAATTTAACAAAAGAAGCAACCATAACAAACACTACGTTGAGGATTTTCTTGTCTCTGTGACAAGTGTGTTTCTTCTTATCTATATGACAAGCTTCTTTTTTAGGTTTCTTTTTTGAAGATCCCAACATTATGTTTAATATGGAACCCTTGATAGATCATTACACAAAGGTTAATCTAGAGGAGGAGGATGAAGGTGGTGCATTATTGGAAGATTAAGAAGAAGATAGTGTTGTTCAACTCCAATTTTGTATGGTTGACAGACTATTAACAAGCAAAGATGTCAATTTTGTGGCATTCAAAAATACCATGCCAATAGTGTGGCAATCGATTAAAGGAATCTGTATCAAAGAGTTGAACACCACAACCTTTCTCTTTCAACAATTTCATGAACTAGATCTGCAATGAATCTTATTAGATAGGCTGTGGACTTTTGATCAACATCTCTTCTTGAAGCAAGTTATGCCATGAGAACAACCACAAAATGTCCATTTTAATCACATCAGCATATGGGTATAGGTTTATGAGTTGTCAGATGAATTTTTTTTTTCTTGAACAAGTATGCAAGAGTATAGGAGATAACATTAGAGCTTTTAAGGAGTCTAGCCCTAATAATTTTGGAGGTATTTGGAAATTATTTATAAGGATTAGAGTTTCATTAGATGTCAAAACCTCTCCCGAATGAAAGGTGAGGCTCAAGAAAAATGGTGGAAAATGGGTTTGGATTCAATTTATATATGAGAGATTACCAAATTTCTACTTCTCCTATGGTGTCCTTGGTCATTTAGAAAGAGTTTACTCTAACTATAGAATTGTGATCAACGTCCTACCGAGTTTGCATATGGGTTATGGATAAGGTCTCCCAAGTAATGTCAATAAGATAGAATTAGAGAAAGGTGGCTTTGGTATACAATGCTGGAGGAAGGACAATGGGAACAAGGAGGCCAAAAGAAAGGAATGACCGTTTATAGGGAGATATGATTATCACACAAAATCTAGGTGCAACCATAGATAGCGAAAGTAATGGTAGAAATTATGAGGCCAAGAAGGCAATAAATCTTAGTTTATAGATAATCAAGATAAGTGGATAACTACCATGAGCGGGCAAAGGAATTTCTCATGAGTTGATCCTCACAAACCTTAAATGATAGTGTATGGAATGAGGAAGGACCTTTAAGCTCTAACTGATAAAAATAATCAATGCCCAATAGTTAATATTTTGGATGCCAAAAAACTTCGTATTAATGGGTTTTGGACTCTAGGGCCGCCAACATCAATGAGTACAATAAATTGGAATTGTCATGGGATTGAGAATCCATAGACAATTCAAGCTCTAAAAGGCATGATTAAGTTTAAGCAACCCAATATTATATTCCTGATGGAAACCATGATAAGCCAGATCGAAATGGAGCAAATTAGAGTAGATATTTCCTTTGAGGGATGTTTTGCTATAAATAGTATTAGAAATAGTAGGAAAATCACATTGTTATGTCGTAAATAGGTGACAGTAAATTTAATTAGTTATTCAAGAAATTACATTAATATAGAGAAGCTGATTGAAGGAATGGATGGATAGAGATTGATGGGCTTTTATTAGTATCTAGAGAGATTAAGAGAGAGAGAGATTCATGGGAAGTTCTGTGTAGTCTCTAAGATAAATTGAATCTTACATAGTGTTGTATCGGAGACTTCAACAATTTGTTAACTCTAATGAAGAAGAAAAGGGGAAGAAGCCCTTATCCTCTATGGCTTTGTACAGGGTTCCGAAATGTAATCGAATTCTATGGCTTACGTGACATAGGGACTTAAGGTCATCCTTTTATGTGGGAAAGAGGGAAAGGTATCGATTGTTCTATTGAGGAAAAATTAGATAGGGCATTTGCCTTTGTTCTATGGATTAGATTATTCACAAAGGTAATCTTAATATAACAGGCTTGGATCACTCTCCTTTATTTTTGAAACTTTTGAATTTGATCTATTTACCAAAGATTCATAATTTTTAATTTGAGAATAGCTGGTTGCATGAGGATCAATGTAAAAGGTGATTTATGAAAGTTGGGTCAAAAATAGTTGTAACTCAATCAAGGATAGGTTGAAGGCTTGTGGTTGTGATTTGGGTATTTGGGGTAGCAAGCTTATATCCAAATTTAAAGGAAGAATGGAAAATTGCCAACATCTAATGAATCAGTTCAGGAGGGACAAGACAGAATTTCTATAGAAAGTTACTTCTAATCTCAAAGAGACTACCTGGTAGTTTTACAACAATAGGGAGATTTACAGAAATAGTGTGCGAAATAGTTTTGGCTTTAGGAGGTAGACTTAAATTCTCATTATTTTTATGCAAACGCTTTTACATGTCTAAAGCGTAATTCGATTACTTAATTAAAAGATAATATGGGAAACTAGAAGATGATGATGAAACAGTCTCAAGGATGTTATGACTAGTTATTTTTGTGAGTTAGTTTCTTCAACAAACTGCATTAGAGATGAGGTATTAAATTATGTTAATCACAAAGGCTTAGAGGACTAGAATAAAAATTTAACTATAGAATTCAATGCAAAGGAAGTGAAAGGTGTTACTTTCTTAATGTACCTTGACAAAGCTCCTAGTTTAGATATTGTACGGTTAAGGATTGCATCAAAGCATATGAATTAGCATATGGCTAGATGATTAATTTCCAAAAATCATCAATCTTTTTTAGTTCCAACATAAATGTGGAAACAAAGAAATGATATATGTGCTACATTGAATGTTCAACTTTATGGAGAGCATGGCACTTATTTTGGGCTACCATCCTTGATAGGTCAAAAGAAAAATGAGATCTTTAAATTTGTTAAATGAAGAGTGTGGCAAATTTGCAGGTTAGAACATAAAACCTCCTATCTCAATCTGATAAAGTGATCCTGATTAAAAGGTCTCAAGCAATTCCTAATTATGTGATGAACGTGTTCCTTCAACCTAATGATCTCTGTGAAGAACTTGAAAGATTGATGAATGCTTTCTTCTGGGGCTCTAATAGAGGCAACTCTGCTGGAATTAAGTGGATAAGATGGGATAGGTTGTACATGAATAGGGATTGTGGAAGGCATGCATTCAAGAAGCTGATGGAGTTTAATTTGGCATTGCTTGTGTAACAAGCATAAAGGTTACTGTCTCAACCTTAGGTTCTAGTGTTAAAGATATTTCAGGCTAGATATAACAATTACAAATCCTTCTTGAAGGCATGTTTGGGATCTAATCTAAGTTTTCTTTGGTAGAGTATGCTAGCATCTAAATCTCTTATCAAAGAAGCTTGTTATCTTAAGGTTGGGAATAGGGAGAATATCATCATTAGATGCGACCTATAGCTAGATAATAAGTAGAATCCTTTTATGACCTCAAGTTTTTGCGAAGAATGGAGAAATAAGGAGGTGAGTACCTTGATGAGTTCTAAGACAAGAAATTGGGATATTGGCATTATTTATTTATTTTTCAACGAAAGGGATGCGAATTTGGTCCTAAGCATTTCTTTAAGTAATAGACGAAATCATGATTGCTGGTTTTGATGTTTTGATTGTAAAAAGAACTATACAATTAAAAGCGGCTACCAAAAGTTGATGTCAACCAAGATAAATCGAAGCCAAGATCCTTTCTCAAATGTGTTGAAATAGATTTGGCAGATACATATGCCTCCTAAATTTAAAAATTTAGTTTAGAGAGCTACAAACAACTGCTTACCAACCAAGGACAAAATCAAGTGGAAATGAACTTAAGTTGCCTAGTTTGTCAGATTAAAAATGAAATTGCCCTGTATGAGCTCACATATTGCCTTGTTGCCATGGCTTGTTGGAATAATAGTTTTATAGGAAGCTTACCTAGCCAATTTAATAATATGTTGGAATGGTTGCAAAATCTCCTTCGAAAAGGTCAATTTCAATCCGCATTAGTTTTTCCTCACCATGGTGATATTTCTCTTTTATTGGAAGAGGCATTGAATTTCTGAGAATAATGGAGTTGGATCAAGCAATATGGCCTTTCTCATGTTTTAGTTAAGTTAGATTCACATGTGGTGGCTGATGCTATGTTAAATAACTTGAATGAGTGTTCTTATTTTGGTTCCATTATTGGTGATTGTAAAACCCTATTATTTGAATTAGGTTGTTAAGTTAAATGTATTAGGCATTTAACGAATCAACTTGCTCATAATGTAGCAAGAGCATTTGTTTATTTGATTGAATCTATTGCGTGGAGGATCATCCCCCTACTATCCTTTATGATGTTTTAGCATTTGATTTACAACAAATTCATATTTAGTGTAAAAAAAAAAAATCATTTTGGACAATATGGATAAGCAAAAAAAATATTAAAAACTTTTCTTTTTCTTCTTTCCCTCTCCTACCCCTCTGTCTAACCCCCTCCCCACCTTGCCAGCATATAGCTTGGCTGGCCATGGCTAGCAATTGCTAGTCGCTAGCTATCTGGCCATAGCTGGCTTTTTTTCTCCCACCCCCACAATCCCCCACCCCACTAAACCTCACAACCCTGCGCCAACCCCTCACCTTATCCTTACCAACCCATGGCCTGCACTAGGTGGCCATGGTTGGTGGCCCGAAGTCAAGTGGGGGATTGAGGATGGGGCTATATACATAAGATATATATGTATGTATTGTATGTTTATGTGTGAATATTTATATATATATATATATATATAACATAGAGATGTGTATACATATAACTACATATATGCAAATATATATTAATTTAAAATACTTTTATAATGAATTTTTATTGCTTTAGCCTTTTTTTATGTATCTTTTTAGTGAGGGTTAAATAGATGTTCCATATTTTATGGTTCTTTTCATAAACAAATCAAAATTTTCAGGGGTTTGTGGGTAATTAGTTCTTTCTATTTTAATGGTTTTCGTCAACATTTATTGGTGTAGGACCAAAAGTGCTAAAAAAATTATGAACTTTGGACTAAAAATGGTCAAGTGTAAGTTTCGAGACTAATAATGCAAACACAATTGTATTATGTGACTAAAAAGGCAATTTTCCCAAAGATAGCATCATAAAAATTATGAAAGTAAAATAAAACACACATACTTATATGGTTTATCCAATCTAGACTATGTCTATGTGCAAGAAGAAGGGAGTTTGTTACTAATTTGAAAGAGGTACAACTAGAAAATTTTAGAGTATCTCTTTGGGTTTCTCTCGATTAGATTCTTTTGAATGATCAAAGAACACTCCTATTTATAGAAGAAAAATAAAAGGGGCAAGAAAAAAAAATTTGAGTTCTAGTCAAACTAGATTTTCAAAGATCAGTGCAAATCCCAATAAAATTGTGATACAAAATCCCAACCAACTTAAGACTTTTGAGACACACACAATAGTTCAAATAAGTGCAACTCCAAAACTCCCCTAAGATTTAATAATCTTTAAAAAGTTCAAAACTATATTTTTCTTCCACTTTATAAAATTACTAATTGTTGGGGCATGTTCTCCTTGCATGCAAAAATTAGGTCATCATATTATTAGTATTAATTATAATAATAAATAATAAAGCACTAAATTTTTTATATAATATTGATAAATAATAGCATAATTTTATCAATAACCACAATGAATAATAAGCAATATTATTGTTGATAAATATAATCTCATATATAGCAACTAATTTTTATGTCAAAGGTTCAAGAATCTAGGTTGTCTAAACACTTCCCAATTTATTTTTCATTATGATTTTGATCATATATATTACTTGTATTTTGCAATGTTATATCAATTGATAGTTCAAAGTTTGATGTAACAAGTGTAACCACCACTTTAAATGTGTAAAAATGATTTTTATATAATATAGCTATAGCTATGACTACAGATAATACACACCATTGCATCTCTAATTATATTTAGCTTGATATATACTTAAATGATTAAGAAATGCATAAATATAAAGATTTATTAAATATTTTTAAATAATAAAAATAAGTGTGCTATACAAAATGAGAACGGTGTCAATGGAAAGTCATGAAGCATACAAAACAAAACTTATATCCTTCAATGACCCAAACAACCCGTAAAGAATTTAAAATCAATTTTTAATACATTTCCAAAATGCCTAAATAACATACAGACAAGTAAAATAAATTAAACATCCATGCAAAATAAACAAAACACTCCCTAATTATATAAACATAAAAGAAATACAGAAGGTACCTAAATGTATTAATTGATACCTTAAATTTTATTTTTATTTGAATTAAGATTTCATAATTATTTAAATATAGTTTGAAAAATGTGTGCAAGATACACAATTAATATTTTTAAATAACTCATTCATTTTCTTAATGAGACCCATTTAGACCAACTTAACACAACTTGGATGCGAACATATTTTCAACTCATATAGTTAAATATATTTTGAACCCAATTCATATCGGATCTGGTAAAAAATTAATTTGATTTATTTATTATTAAAATATCAACACACATATAATATAATATATATATATATATATATGTGTGTGTGTGTGCGCGCGCGCGCGCACTAGTTTGAGGGGATAAAATGTAGATTTATTGATTGAAGAGGCCAAAAGGAGAACGATAATATAATTAATTAAGAGAGAAACTAAAGTCATATTTGCTCTCAAGCCAGGTAAAAATATTCATTAGCAGATCACATCGGCAGTAGCAATTTGTGGGACTAGAACACCTCATTTTAGACCCTCTAGTCTGACTCCGCACAAATATTGATTTGTAATACCTATGAGTGTTATACAATATTAAATGATTTAGATTATTTTGAGATTTCAAGGTTAGAACCCTCTGAAAATTATTCAATTTACTAAAAACTGAAATTAGTTTTGACATGCGTAGCAAGATTTGGTTAAACATAAGATGTTCCCTTATATTTACGCACACGAACACTAAAAGTTCCTTATAATTTAAATTTCAAACCTAATAAAGTATAAATATGAAGATGATACTATTTAACCAATTGATTATCCAGTACATAAAATAAATTAAGTTGATGCATTTTGTCTTAGATCCTATTTCTGCCTGTTAATATTAACATACAAATTATGCTAACCAAGCTATGAACATATTAAATTTTTAACCCATTGAGAAGTGACACATGTAAAATACTATATTAAATATTAATTTAAAATTTTTTATTTAAATTTTGGAATATATTAAATTTAATTTTAAAAGATAAATAGTTAATTTTAATTAATAATTTAGTATTTATTTTATATTCAAATCAAGTATTGACACATATCAAAAACAAGTGTCTGCATCCATAGACTAATCAAATCAAATATATTTGATATTGATATTATCAAATCAAATATATCCCAAATTATCTCTTGATATTTGATATTATCTTATCAAAAAGATAACCTTTTAAAGGATTTAAGCCAATTTAGAAGTCTTCCTTCAAGCACATATATAAAGGGGTGATTCCAATTCGTTTGACACAACATAAATTCTAGCAGACGAGAGAATCTTGGAAGAAGTCCGGCAATTCTCTCAACCAAATTCAAGGAGATCCATGGCGTTCAAGGTGTTCATCATAGAATTTATATATTTTTGGCGTTTGATTTGATATCAAAGTGCGAAGCCCTCAAATTGGTGTTATTTTTATTCAAAGAGATCAAGGTGTTCTTCGTGGAATTCATATATTTTTGGTGCTTGATTTGAGATCAAGGTGCAAAACCCTTGAATTGAAATTATTTTTATTTAAGAAGATCCACAAAGTTCAAGGTGTTCTTCGCGGAACTCATATATTTCTAGCGTTTGATTCAAGATCAAGGTGTAAAGCCCTCAAGTTGGCGTTATTTTATTCAAATAAATTTAAAGGAGATTCACAGCATTTAAGGTATTTTTTGCGGAGCTCAATTCAAAATTATATTTTTAAGGGAAGAATCAGAGGATTAGATTAGAGATAGAATTCACAATTGATTGATTGATTGATTGATTGATTTGTATAATTTTTCTTGTTTTGTAATTTTAATTTTTGCAGACAAGAAAATTTATTATTATAATTTTTTGGCACGCCCAGTGGGACTATCTCTACCTTTCATCTTTGTCCTTCATCAAAGATTGAAGTATCATGGCCACCAACAAGACTGTTGCATTGAAGATGACTGCTTCAAATTCCATAAATGCTAGAGTAAGAAGTGTTGGCGTCACTACAAGGAGTATGTCCAAAAAATTGCAACCATCTTCAAAGGTAAATCCTTCACTTGAAGTTGTGGAGAAGGCATTGCCACATGCTGTTGATATTAATGAAGTTGGTGGAGACTTAAAAGAAGAATTAATGGCATCCACTCCTCGCTTAACTTCAAGTTCCTCAAGCATAGTGCTAGTAATGGTGACAAGTGCTACACCTTTCGAGCAACAAATTGCTAATTTGATGAAGATTATTGAAAGGGCTAGCTAAGCATGTCCAAGAGCAAGATTCTCAAATCTCCAAGTTGATGAATAAAGTAGATAATGCTAAGACTAGTCACGTGATGGAGAAACAAATAGAAGCTCAAGATGAAGGAAAATATCTACAAAGAGGCAGCCAGTTGAAAATGAAAAACGTGTAGCAAAGGAACTACAAGTTTCCACTGATGGATTGATTCCTATTGACTAGCTGAGGCAGTTTATCATGGCAACTATCAAAGCCAAGTTTAAAGGAAGCTCAAAGTCATTTATGACTTATTCTAAGCTATATAATCAAAGGATTGACAATTTAAAGATGTCGACTAGTTATCAACCACCAAAGTTTCAACAATTTGATGGCAAAGGCAACCCAAAACAACATGTGGCTCACTTCATTGAAACTTGTAATAATGTTAGGACTTATGAAGATCACCTAGTAAAGCAATTTATTCGATCTTTGAAGGGAAATGCTTTTGATTAGTATACTGACTTAGAAGTAGACTCAATTGATAGTTTGGGGCAATTGGAGCAAAAATTTCTTAATCGCTTCAACAGTACCCGAAGGATAGTTAGTATGTTTGAACTTACAAATTCTCGTCAATGGAAAGAAGAACCAGTTATTGACTATATCAAATGCTAGAGAAACTTAAGTCTCAATTGCAAAGATCAATTGTCGGAGGCTTCAGCTATCGAGATATGCATTCAAGGTATGCATTGGGGACTTTGATATATTCTCCAAGGAATTTAGCCTAAAACATTTGAAGAGTTGGCTACTCGAGCCCATGATATGGAGTTAAGCATGTTGCTAGCTGAGTGGAAGGACCACCAATTTAGGAGCCTCATAAGCCTAAGGAAAAGCAAGAATTTAAGAAAGGGGGCAAACCTCTTGCTAAGGCATAAAATAAAGAATCTATGGCGGTGAATGCAACACCCATCAAGTTTCATTCAAAGGCAGAAATCACAAAAGATGAAAAGAAGGATGACTCCTAGGAAAAAGGATAAAGAAAATTAACTTTAAAGGAGATGCAAGCTAAGACATATCTATTCCTTGATTTTGATGTCTCTGGAATATTTGATGATTTGCTTAATGCAAATCTCATTAAATTACCTAAAATGAAGCGACTTGGAGAAATTGATGACCTAAAGTATTGCAAGTACCATCGGTTGATGGGTTACCTAATCCATGATTGCTTTGTTTTCAAAGATAAAGTGATGCAATTGGCTCAACAAGGAAAAATTTCACTTGAGGAAGATAATACTACCTCAAATCATGTTGCTATCTAGATTGAAAAGGATATACTTGGTGATCATGATAGTGACATTGCATGCTACACGATAAGTGAAGAAGAGATGCCTCCCAATGAAGTATGTTTATTTGATGAGGAAAATCATGATGTAACTAAGGAGAGCATGTCGGCAATAACTTTCACTGATGAAGATTTATTACTTGGCTCTAAGCCCCACAATAGGCCATTGTTTGTAATTGGCTATGCTCGTGAGTAGAAAATCAATAGAATTTTGATTGATGGAGGCTCCACAGTCAGTATCTTGCCATTGCACGTGGTTGTCAAGTTCAAAAGGTGAGAAGATCACCTACAAGACTTGAGATACGTTTTTGAGCATTTGAGAAAATATCAACTCAAAATGAATTCATTAAAGTGTACATTTGGTGTTACATCAAGAAAGTTTCTAGAATTCATTGTTCGTCATTAAGGCATAGAAATAGAGCTAGCAAAGATTGATGTAATTTTGAAAATGCCTAAACCTCAAGACATCTATGAACTTAAACGTTTGCAAGGAAAATTAGCTTATTTGTGGAGATTCATATCAAATTTAGTTGTTATATGTCAACCATTTAGCCGTATTATGAAAAATGGCATTCCATTTGAGTGGGATGAATCTTGTAGGAATGCTTTTAGAAGCATAAAATCTTACTTGATGAAACCTCATATGTTAGTTGCACTAGGACCTGGATGTCCACTAATATTTTATATTGCTGCTCAAGAACATTTTGTTGGAGCTTTATTAGCACAAGAGAGTAATGAAGAAAAGAAAAATGCATTGTATTACTTGAGCAGAATGATGATGCCAAATGAGTTGAAATATTCACCAATTGAGAAAATATGTTTAGCTCAAATTTGTTTAATTCAAAAGTTGAAGCATTACTTTCAACCTCACACTATCTATCTTGTCTCAAAAGCAAATCCACTAAAATATGTCATGTCAAAACCTATTCTCTTTGATAGACTCGCAAGATGGTACCTTTAGTTGCAACAATTTGAAATCATCTATGTTCTGCAAAAGGTAGTAGAAGGATAAGTTTTGACTGACTTCTTGGTAGATCACCCCATCCCTATTGAGTGGGAGTTATTTGATGATCTACCCGATAAATATGTGTTGATGGTTGAAATTACACCTCCTTGAAAAATGTACATTGATGGAGCATCCTATAGAGAAAGAGCTGGTGCCGGAGTGGTATTCATCACATCTAATGAAGAAGTATTACCATATTCCTTCACTTTAACTGAAAATTGTTCCAACAATGTTGCTGAATATCAAGCTCTTATTCTTGGGTTGGAAATGGTAGTTGATATAAAATAATTGCACTTTAAAGTCTATAGAGATTCTAAGTTGGTGGTCAACCAGTTGCTTGGACCATATGAAGTCAAGAAGCCTAAATTTCTTCCACACTTTAATTTTGCAAAAAATGCTCATTGAATGGCTTGGGGATGTAGAAATTGAACATGTGCTAAGAAAGAAAAACAAGCAAGTTGATATGTTAGTTAAATTGGCCTCTTCACTTGTTGTACCTGAAAGTGAAGTGAGAATTATAATATGTAAAAGTTGGGTTGTACCGCCAATCTTCGAGGATGAGGATTGGGAAGAAGATGAAAGCCATATTGTTCAAGTATTCAAAATAGAGAAGAAGATTGGTGCCAATAGTTCGAGGACTATTTGAAGTATGAAAAGTTACTAAATGATCCATGTCAAAGAGTTGATATTCGACGTCGTGCAGCTCACTTCATCTATTACAAAGGTGTACTTTAGCGATGATCATTTGATGGAGTCTTCTTGCATTGTTAAAGTGATGATGAAGCTATCCAAGCCATGGAAGAAGCTCATTCTAGAGTTTGTAACGCTTGCCAGTCGAGTCCAAAATTACATTTTTGGATAAAAAGAATGGATTACTACTAGCCAACAATGGTAAAAGATTGCACAAATTATGCTCAAAGATGCTAAGCTTGCCAATTTCATGCAAATTTCATTCACAAACCACCCGAGCCATTACATCCAACTGTTGCTTTATAGCCATTTGATACTTGGGGGTTAGATGTGGTTGGACCTATGATGAAGTCATCCGCTGGACATTTGTATATTTTAGCTGCAACAGACTATTTCTCTAAGTAAGGTGAAGCAATACCCCTCAAAGAAGTAAAGAAAAAAATTGTTATCGACTTTATCTGCATCAATATTATATATCACTATAAGGTTCCTCGATACATAATCACTGATGATGGAAAGCCCTTTAGTAATAGTCTGATAGATAAACTTTGTTAGAAGTTCAATTTTAAGCAAATGAAGTCTTCCATGTATTATGTCGCGGCTAATGGTCTTGTTGAGGCATTCAATAAGATCTTACGTAATTTGCTAAAGAAAGTAGTCTCAAAGTCAAAGAGAGATTGACATGAAAGAATTGGAGAAGCTTTCTAAGCATATTGAACTACTAGTAGAATACCTACACGAGCAACTCTATATTCAATGGTTTATGGCGTTGAAGCTGTCTTACCCCCAAAGCAACAAATTCCTTCATCAAGAATAGCCATAAAAGAGGGATTGATTAAGGAAGAAAATGCATGCCTACGTATTGAAGAATTGGAGGCCCCTGATGAGAAAAGATTGGAAGCACAACCAAGACTTGAGTGTTATCAAGCTCGGCTCTCCAGGGCATTTAACAAGAAACAGTGATCACTATCTTTTCAAGTTGGGGATTTGGTGTTCACTGTGAGAAGACCCATGATCGCAACTCATCACATCAAAATGGGATTGTCCTTATGTTGTCGAAGAAATTTATACAAATGGTGCATATAACTTAGTTGCTAAAGATGGATTAAGAATTGGCTCTATAAATGAAAAGTTCTTGAAGCGCTACTATGCATAAAGTTGGGAGATAGCTCCTTGACGCATGAGCCTAAAATACATGTTTCTTTTTTACTTGCATGAGTTAAACTGTTAATAGTACCCACCAAAGATAGTGCATGTAGTTAAACTGCTAACTTACCCACCAAAGGTAGTGCACATGGTTAAACTGCTAATTTATTATAACAAAGGTAGTGCATGTGGATAAATAGCTAACTTGCCCCATCAAAGGTATTTTATATGGTTAAAATATCAAATACCCTACCTAGTCAAAGGTGGTTAAGCAATGGATACTTCTGGCCCACATGAGTATAAACTGTGAACAACGCCCCCTTCTAAAATGTTGTTTTCTTTGAATTACGTTATGACTTGATCTTTTGTTGGGTACATAGGTAGCCTAGGTATTCTCTAAATTCAGTCATGAGTTTATTTTAAATTATATTTTTCTTTTGTTAAAAAAAAAATGTTTAGTTGTTTTTATTAAGTTAGAGTTTTTTTGTAAGAAAAAAAAATAGTTTAGTTATTTTTTTAATAGTTTGAGTTAATTAAAAAAAATTAGTTGTTTTTATTAAGCTAGAATTTTTTTTAAGTTAAAAAAAATAAAAATAAAAATAGCTTAGTTATTTGAGTCAATTAGTTTGTTCAGTCAAAAGAAAAAAAAAGAAGAAGAAAAAAAGGGTTGTTTAGTTGTTTTTATTAAGTTAGAGTTTTTTTTTAAGTTAAAAAAAATTGTTTACTTGTTTTTATTGATTTAGAGTTTTTTTTTATATGTTAAAAAAATTAGTTATTTTTATTAAGTTAGAGTTTATTTTTAAGTTAAGAAAATAAAAATAAAAATAGTTTAGTTGTTTTTATTAGTTTGAGTAATTAGTTTGTTGAGTTAAAAAAAAATATTTAGTTGTTTTTATTGAGTTAAAGTTTTCTTTTTAAGTTAAAAAAATTAGTAGTTTTTATTAAGTTAGAGTTTTTTAAGTTAAAAAAATAAAAATAAAAATAATTTAGTTGTTTTTATTAGTTTGAGTTAATTAGTTTGTTGAGTTAAAAAAAATGTTGTTTAGTCATTTTTATTGAATTAGAATCTTTTTTTAAGTTAAAAAAATTAGTTGTTTTTATTAAGTTTGAGTTTTTTTAGTTATATATATATATATATAGATATAGATTAGTTGTTTGAGTTAATTAATTTGAGTTAAAAAAAAAAGAATAGTAGTTTTTTGTTTTGTCAAAAAAATAAAAAAGGAAAAACTTATTAGAAGATTGCAAGATAAAAAAGAAAGATATCTTCTATTATGTAATCTCAAAATAATAAATATAGCATATTTTATTAAAAAAAAAAAACAAAGAGCAAAAGGTTCTAAACACATTTCAAGTGAAAAGACTCAAGTTCTTTAATTTTTCCTTAGCAACCTCCAAGTGTTCCATTGAAGTTTGCAAATTCTCAACCACTTTATTACTCAATGGAGAAGTATTCTTGATAGTAGCAATTTCCTCTTCAATCTTACGAATTTCAGCTTGAGCACTTTGAAGAAATTGTTGGCGTTTTAATGATGAAATCAAGTTCTTCTTGTCTTCTTTCAATTTTTCAAGCTCCTTCCCACCACATTCCAACTCTTCTAGGTGGACTGAATTTGGTTCATTTTTTTTGCTTTCTCTAGTTTGAACATTATGAAGACAACTTTTGACCTCATCTAGTTGTTGTGCAAGAATTTCATTGAATGGTTTCTCAAAAGATACTGACTCTACCTCATTATAAGTAGCAGCCTTGTCAAAAAGTATTTGCAATAGTTCTTCCACATTGGAGATGTCAAATTTGTTGAAATTCCTTATTGATTCAAGCATAAATTGAACACAATCTTTGATAGATAAGATGGAATCACGAGGAGTATTTGCTATTCTCTTGTGAAGGCCATCCCACAACATTTGAAGATACTTTTTTTGATAATTAAGTATAAATTTCTTACCTTCAAATACTGAAACTGGAGCACAAGGAGATGGTTGTTTAGCTTTCACACTATGGAGCGCCTCATTTTGCATGGTTGTGTCAATTGGAGCGTTATGGCCAATAAGTTGGGTCCTATGATTGATCCTTAGCTACCTTGGGATGTCTCATCTTCATCAACATTAATAATTTCATTTTCCAACTGAAATATTACATGATTTGAGTGAGCAAATGTCCAAAATGGGGCTTATTTAAAGAAGAAAAAAGAAAATGGAGAAAAGAAAATAACCTCCTCGGAAAAATTCTCTGTGGGTAAAGAATCAGTTGGCTTTGGAGATTTTGGACCTATTTTAAGCCTTCTCCAATGACGATCTAAATTACTACTGTTGTTCATTTCTAAAGGATAAGGATTCCTTCTCTTTTTTTTTTTTTTTGAGGCTCAATATCTTCTAAGTTGAGAGGATTTTGAATAGTTTGAGCATGTGGTCTATCCCCTTTGTCATGATTCTTGTCCTTAAGAGAAATTTTGATTGATTTCAAGTTGATCAATTGTGCAATATTTTCATCAAAGTAATCTCCATAAATTTTAGTCCACCATTTTTTGTAAGCATCGGAAGAGATTATTTTTGCATTTTGGGGGCATACAAAGAAACCATGCTGTAGACATAGAATTATACAAAGTGCATAAGTGTCAATAGCAAAGTTCTTCATCCAAATTAGCTGTGCGAATGTCATGAGCAAGAATTCCAAGAACTTCTTGATAATATTCAAATTGATGACTGAAGCGATGGGGACTATAAGATTCAATAATAAAGTAGTTGCCTAGCCGCTAAGGAAGATAATTTGAGCGAATAACAATAAAGTGCTCTAGCCCTGTTATCATCAATATATGGAAGTTTTTTTTCTTTGGTAATCATAATGCAAGTCCAGGAAACAAAATCCCCTTTCTGAATTCTCCTACAGGCCTCCTTTGGATCATACTATTTTGTGCCTCCTTCGCTAGAATAAATCACCATCTTTGGACCATATATTCTTTGCCAAACTTGATAATGTATTTTGAAGTAGTGCACCAACCAAGCATAAACAAAGTGGGTGGAAAAAGAAGAATGGACACGACTCAGCCTCGGGGAACCTAAAATTTTATTCAAACCATTGTAGATACTGGCTAAAACTAGAATAGCAAAACTAACCTTCCTATTAGTAGCCATGATGCATGCTATCTTGAAAGTGGTGGGACATATTGAATTAACATCATTGGTAAGAAAAACAAATAAGCAAAGCCAACAAGCCAAATATGCTGCCAAATAAGTTTCTTCTATCAAGTTCCTAGGAATCCCATGTTTTAAAAATATTGCCTCCTCTAGAGTAGACCATTCTCCATGAATGCCAAAATCGCCAAGAGGATTAAGTTGATTTGGGCCGAACCATCTTTTTCTCCTTATGTGGTGGTAGTTGACGGTATTTTATGGCTTTTTAGGACCAATACTTCATCAATTTCTTCATAGTAACTTAAGAAAGTTGACCTTCATGGGCACTTCTTTGAAGTAAATAATAAGTTTGAAATAAGTATTTGTAAGAATTGAGAATAAATTTACTTCCTGTTTCGTCAATGCCAATAAGCTCCTTGGCATAAGGAATCACTTCATCATAAAAAATTCTGATCATAGGGAGGCCTACAAGGTTGTGTAAATCCCACAATGATATGGATAATTCTCTAGAGGAAGTAAAAAGTGTATTCATAAGTGGACACCATGCCTCACAAAATACTTTGATAATATTAGAATTTCGATCATATGTGAATAATGAAGCATACATTAGATCATATACTTGTGCAGCAATCAACTTGTGCTTGCATCGGCTAAGGACATCTTCAGTCCACTCCAAGTATCCTTTGATATAACGGAAGTCGCCATCCCCACTTGGATTTTCCTTTAATAATGTTACGGCCCAATGTTGGCAAAAGAATTGATTCATTTGATTGTTGACGGCGAATTAATTGGCTTGGAGGACAATGATGAGTTGTCCTTAAAACACATGCCTTGAAAGTTTTGATCTCCCGGGACCACTCCTTGGTATGAAGAGAATTAGTTAGTCGTGGCCACTTTGCTGAATATCTACCAATAAGAGAATTATAAGTAGTTAAAAGTGTGCTTTTCTCCATAGACTAATTATCTTCATCATGGATAATTAAGTGTTATATTCTAGTGCCAGTTGAAATATCTTTGAAGTGAACCATGGTGTAATCTGCAAGGAAACGAGAAAAGTTAATAAAATTGTTGAGAAAGAAAAAGGAGAAGAAAAGATGTAATCTAAAGATGATTGATGTGAAAAATGAAAGAAAGACAAATAATTGAAGTCATGATTAATGCTTGATGAAGAAATAAATCAATGAAAAATTTAAGGTAATAGTGTATGTTCATAGAAGTATTTTATCAAACAAGAAGGATGCATGAATTGAAGGAAAAAGAACCAAAAAGTTAAAGAGGAGATTACACCCAGACAGATCCACAAATTTGCCACAGCTACACGAAATTCCTTTCTGTAATTACCCTCTTTTATAGAAGGCAAACCAAAGATATCCAATCTTAGTAGAACACTAAGTTGAGAAGATCCCGATGGGATTCTGCATAATTTGAAGTTCAATAAACTATCGATGTGACACAGCTTCGGGCGGGTGATAATGAGGTAGAGATAAACCATGCAATTTTATAATTTTTTTTTCGAAAAAAAGGGCATGATGAAAATTGGTGGAAACCTCAACCAAGTGGAAGACATTATTCTCTAATTGCCGAGACCCATTTACTGCATGAGAAATTTGATAGTTTGGTTTTCCAATTGATGGGCCCATGATTTCTTTCATGAAGTTAATAAAGAAAAGTCTTGTTTCGATGGGTCTCTTTGATTTCAAGATTGGAGGATCAAAACATTTGGCCTATTTGAATTCAAGTGAAGTAAATTTTGTTGCCGGATTCAATGAAAAAGTGATTTTGGGCATCTTATGACAATTCTTCATATGGACTTTTGTTCGGCCCACATATGTCATTAAATATATATATATCTTGATATACTTTAAGTTTCTTTTCTTTTGGGATTGATTTATATTCTTTTATCAAGCTTTGAAGTAGGGGTATTTGTAAACATATTAAATTTTTGATCAATTGAGAAATGACACGTATAAAATAATATATTAAATATTAATTTAAAATTTTTTATTTAAATTTTGGGATATATTAAATTTAATTTCAAAAGATAAATAGTTAATTTTAATTAATAATTTAGTATTTATTTTATATTCAAATCTAATATTGGCACGTGTTAATAATGAAGTGTCTGCATTCATAAACCAATCAAATCAAAGATACTTGATATTGATATTATCTTTTAATATTTGATATTATCAAATCAAATATATTCTAAATTATCTTTTTATATTTGATATTATTTTATTAAAGAGATAAACTTTGAAAAATTCAAGTCAATCTAAAAATCCTTCAAGCACTTATATAAAGGGGTGATTCCAACTCATTTAACATACAATACAAATTCTAGCAGACGAGAGAAACTTGGAAGAAGTCTAACAATTCTCTCAACCAAATTTAAGGAGATTTAAGGCGATCAAGGCATTTTTCGTATAATTCATATATTTTTGATGTTCGATTCGAGATCAAGGTGCGAAGTCCTTGAATTAGTGTTATTTTTATTTAAGGAGATTTACGACGTTCAAGATGTTCTTCACGGAACTCATATATTTCTAGCGTTTGAATCAAGATTAAGGTGTGAAGCCCTCGAGTTGGTGTTGTTTTATTCAAATCAAATTTAAAGGAGATCCACGATATTTAAGGCATTTTTTGCGGAGCTCAATTCAAAATTATATTTAGAAAGAAAGAATCAGAGAATTAGATTAAAGATAGAATCTATAGTTAACTGATTAATTTATTTTGATTTTATTTATATATATTTTTTATTTTATAATTTTAATTTTTGTAGATAAGAAAATTTATTGTTACACAAGCCATTGACTAGTGCATATAATGCCGGAAATACTAATCAAGCCAACGGCTTTACCATTGAGGAAGAAAAATTGGTTGAATTTGACCATATCTTTTAATGAGCAAACCTTAAGCCATTGACAAAATTGGGCTGAAGCCCTAAACGTCAAAAGTACAAAAAAGTGGGCCTACTCTTTTGATTGGGCCATATTGAACAAAGAGATGAGAACCATGTATTACTGAAAGAGGCTCCACATAAGCATCATATGGACAACTTCCTCAACGGTCAATATGATCCGAATTGTCAATAAATATTTAAAAATTGGATTATCATTCTTATTTATATTCATTTATATAAAATATTAACCATATCTATTAAATATTATCTATATTCAAATAGTAAATATTTGATTGTAAATGAATACGTATATCATAATTATGTATTTGATCCGTTGTAATGTCCACTCTAACTACATATTCGGAGGTAATATGAGATAATCTAACAGGCCCACTAAGCAAGTCCAACATCGATTTTTGGAGCTAACTCATTTGACAACAACTATCTAGTCGGGTAAGCTATTGTCGATCGGGCTTGACAGGACGCGTCACCTATTCTAGCCTTTTCCGCCATGTATCAGGTCAATTACTTAAAGGATCAGCTAGCTAGGTCTGGTTGACCATTGTCAACCTCAGGCCTTTTTCTCCAGCGCTGACTCAGATCTAGACCACATTTATTATTATGTCAAACTTTATACCTTTGCATTAATGACACGTGACTGCCAGTACAGTCACTGCTACCAACTTTGCTACCAACCCTAACACCACCTTTGGCAGAGAGACGCCTGCCAGAGGTACTGTTCGCTCTGAAAAAATGGGAGATTGCGCCATCTGGAATAGTATTGAGATTTGAAATGATCATTTGTCCCCTCGATAAGGATTAAAGCCCACTATACCTGATAGGGGCACGGTGGATAAATCATGCCTAGAGAAGGCTATAACTACCTCATATTCAACCATGCTGAAGGTATTGCCTAATACACCATAAGCTTTCTATATTCTATTCGATTACCTCATTGCGACCAGAACTGACTTGAGCGTCGAAGTGTCTTAGTCGGGGGCACCTCGGCTAGTTTAACGTGTGTTGATTGTTGCAAATTTCAGACCTCAAGAAGAACACTGAGTGGATTACTCGACCTCTCTGGTTAGATCAATCCCAAACAGTTCCCTTTCACTCTAAACTATTTTCAACCTCATCATTTTGGCTCTATCTATGGGAATATCTTGAGATTGCAATGAGAAAATGGTTAACACACGCAGAGCTCCATCTGGAATGGAAAAGAATAGGAGGTCCACATCTCCACCTCCCCCAGTAAGGCACACTCGCTCTAGGCCCCAACGCTTCTTAGGAGTAGATGGTGACATTAACTATGCCTTAGTTAATACAGCTGATAAGTGAGCAAATCTTCGCCTGAATTTTAGCCCAGCTGTCCACCGCATTAAATAGGCACACCGCAGTGCCCGCCCCTGCGGCTAGTGCCACCCCTTAGCCGCCTCCTCCAGGAGAAAGGTCTCCTTGAGATAGTCGCAGCCGCCAAGAATCTAGGCGATCGCCCACCCACCATAAAACTAGTCCTAAATGCCATCTGGAAGAGAGAAAGTGGCCAGAGTTATGGGAAGAGATTGCAAACCCAATAGACCACATTCGACCTGATCGAGCTCAGCAGTGTGATAGGGCTAAACGCTCCAAGCATGAACACCCCAGTGATATGGAAGAATTTGCGAACCTCACCGCCTAACCTTTTTGAGCCCCACAGCGCAA
Organism: Jacaranda copaia; assembly: GCA_014898725.1. NCBI lineage: Eukaryota > Viridiplantae > Streptophyta > Magnoliopsida > Lamiales > Bignoniaceae > Jacaranda > Jacaranda copaia. The sequence continues at coordinate 148,157 of JACGDI010005284.1, read as the reverse complement.
TAGGGTTAAGTGAGCCAGGCCATACCTTAATAGAAACGCTACCTAAGTGGATCGAGAAGAATAGGAGAAAGTATCCCATCAAGTCTAACAGTTGAATAAGCACCTTGACAAGATCTCAAGGAGAAATATTGAAAGAGCACTCAACTTGGAAGGCCATCAGAGATCTCAACATGAGAGGGGATCTCCATTTGTTTAGGATATTGTTGACAAGCGTATTGCTATCGACGCGAAGGTTCCAATCAGCCTACTGAGGTATGATGGATCGAAGGACCCCAATGAACATCTCATGCAGTTTGAACACATGATGCAGCTGTATGGACACAATGAGTACATACACGCTAAAATGCTGGTAACCACCTTTCAAGGTATAGCACTAGAATAGTTTGTGAAGTTTAAGCCATCGTTAATTTACTCCTATGATCAGTTGTGCGATAAATTCTTGCACTAGTTTGCCAGCAGGTAGAAGGCGAAACTCCCCCACACCCATCATTATACTGTAAAACAGAATGAAGGGGAGTCTCTTAGGGATTTCTTCACCAGATTCAACACGAAGGTCCTCAGGATTGATAACCCCAGGATCAAATTCTTGATTGATGTATTGTTCTTGGGGCTAAGGCACAAGGAGTGCGCCAACACTCTAGTACGGGAATAGCCCATGTCGATAGAGGAATTGCTCATCCTGGTTGAGAGGTATATGATGCAGGAGGAGATGCATAAGCTCAAATTTGGATCCTTTGAAGTCAATAAGAAGAAAAAAGAAAGAGATGACCAGAAACACAAAAAGAGAGGTCAATCTCCTATTAAGCGATTCTATGACTACACACCTTTGAACATCCTAAGGCAGAAGATCCTGTATGCCATCCAGCATGATAACCTCCTCAAGAAGCCCAAAAGGTTGATGGAGACTAAAGCTATGAAATAATTAAAGAAATATTGCCACTTTCACATGCAAAAGGGGCAGGATATCGATGAATGCTTCAATCTCCAAGATGAGATCGAGAGGTTAATTAGTTAGGGACACCTCAAGAAGTACATAACCATGAACCCCTAGGTCAAAGGGGGTAAAGCTGACCAGACTCCCCATAGAGAAAGGTCGCTTAGCCCTAGAAAGGAAGAAAAAAAAATTCGCCCATGAAAATCATCCACCCATCCGATGAGTCATTAATATAATTGCGGGTGGTCTTACTTGGGGGGGGGGAAACTCAAAATCTGCTCAAAGACAAACTCAAAGGAGGCTCAAGTCGGTCAAGACCTCCCATGTTGAGATAACATTCCATCTTTCAACAAGTGTAGAGCCCATTTCATTTATTGATGCCGACCTTGCACACCTGGAAGGTAGGAATGTCAAAAAAAATAAATTATCCAATGGTAGTCTCCGTGGAGATTGCCAATTTTAAAATGCATAAGGTTTTGGTTGACAATGGCAGCTTAGCTAATATAATTTTCCTCTCAACTTTGAAAATAATGAATATAGGCCAGTTAAAATTTGAACCTATTTACACACTGCTGGTCGGGTTCGGGGGATCAAAGATCATTCTGAAAGGGTCAATTAACCTGTCCACATTATTTAGAGAGGCTCCCAGAAGGCAAACTTTGATAATAAATTACTTGGTGGTTGATGCTTCATTCGCTTACAACATCATCATAGGTCGAGCTGCCCTCAATGACTTTCGTGCAATCATATCCACCTATCACTTGAAGGCCAAGTTTCTGACCCCAGCAAGTACAGGGGAAATTTTATGCAACATAAAGGAGGCTTGGAGATGCTATAACATTTTGATCAAGTTAAACAAGCAGAAAGCTCGATCGCAACTGAAGACCTTGAGGATGCTCTCATAGCGGAACCCAAGGAGTCTCATGCTAGTAAGAAGCTAAAGTTCGAAGACACCAAAGTGGAGCCTGTCGGGGACTTTAAGACCATTGAGCTCGAGCAAAAAAACCTTAACAAAACTACATATATCGAAACAGACATGGGCTCCCACATGGAGTGTCTCATGGTCGATTTTCTGAGAGCGAATATTGACATCTTCACATGGAAGGCATTAGACCTGTAGAGAATCGATCCCAACATCATTGTACACCACCTTAATGTTGATCCCTCGTATAAACTAGTCAGGCAAAAGATAAGAACATTTAATACGGAGAGGACGCAGATCATCGAAGAGGAGGTTAGAAAACTCTTAGATGCTTCAATATCCATCGTGACTTTGTAATGTTGTCCTAGACCCTAAAAATGAGGGACAGTGGCGGATATGTAATGATTTTATGGATTTAAATAAAGCTTGCCCACATGATTCATTAGTTGATTCAACTTCTAGGTGTGACTTATTGAACATGATGAATGCATTTTAAGGATATCATTAGATTTTCATGGCTCATGAGGATAGGGACAAGACCTTTTTTGTGGTTCGAAATGGATTATACTATTTTCTTATCATATTTTTTGGGTTAAAGAATGCCGGAGCAAATTATCAGCGACTCGTCAATTTTATGTTCAGAGATAAAATTGGTAAATCGATGGAGGTTTATGTCGACGACATGATTATCAAAATAGAAAAAGCTCAGGATCACTTACTCGACCTTAGTTACACTTTTACAATAATGAGAGCCTTTGGTTTAAAATTGAACCTAAATAAGTGTACATTCGGTGTTGAGGGAGGAAAAGTTTTGGGCAACATGGTTAACCAAAGAGGCATCGAGGCCAATTCGCAAAAGATCCAAGCAATTCTCGATGTCACCCCTCCAAAAATGGTTCGAGATGTGCAGAGGTTGGTGGGCAAGATTATAGCCTTGGGGGGGTTCATCGCAAGATTGGCTAACAAGAGTCTACCCTTTTTCAAAATTCTCAAAAATGCCAAGAAGTTGAGCTTCCAATAGACTGTGTAGTGTGGCCAGGTGTTGGTGGAACTAAAATAATACTTGGTCTCACCCCCCATATTGGCAAAACCCAAGCTAGGCGAAGTACTCCGGGTATATTTGGCAGTCTCTGTGGCATCGATCAGCTCAGTACTAATCTCGACCTGAGATGGCACACATCGACCAATCTACTATTATAGCAAGTCCCTCCATGGGTCAGAGCATAATTATTTGAAAATCGAGAAATTTGCTTTTGCACTCATGACTGCAGCTTGAAAGTTGCGACCGTACTTCCAATCTCAGTCTATCATAGTGCTGACCAACCAACCATTTAAGCAAGTATTAGTGAAGCCAGATACATTTGGGAGATTGACCAAATGGGCAATCAAACTGGGTGAGTTCGATATTACTTTTCAACCTTGAATTGCCATCAAAGCACAGGTCCTGGCTGACTTTATTACCAAGTGAGTTGACTTGCCAAAGACGAGTCCTGAGGCTCCTCTTGTTTGGATAATGTACATTGATGGATCATTGACCACATCTGGTGGTGGAGTAGTCATCGCTCTCTGCTCTCCAGAGGCAGAAGAATATAATTTTGCAATAAAATTAGACTATGAAATCATAAATAATGAGGCAGAATATAAGGCCCTTCTTGTGGGAATGAGAATGGCACTCAAGCGAGGAGTTGAGCACCTGGTCACAAACACAAACTCCCAGTTAGTGGCAATGCAATTTGGTGGAAATTTTAAAGCCAGAGACGCGACTATGAGCCAATACTTGGCCAAGGTGAAGCAGTTACAACAATCATTCAGAAGGTTAGAGCTTGCCCAAGTTCCTCGATTAGAGAATGAGCAGGTAGATGCTCTTTCAAAATTTGCTAGCTCCACCAAGGGGATGAGGGACAAAAAGATCACATTTTTAGTTTCTGATAAGTCGTCCATTGGGCCCATCAATGAGAATTGGATTGCAAGCGTTGAAGGAGAGGCAACTTCTTGGCAAACTCTGATTAAATTGTATTTAAGCAAAGGCACCATCCTCAAGGAAAGGAATGAGGCCCTACACCTTTGGGTCAGGCTTCCAAATTTGCCCTCGATGAGCATGGTCAGTTATATAAGAGGTCAATCTCGAGCCCCCCATTAAGGTATCTCGATCGAGATTAGGCTTCAGAGGTGTTGCAAGATATTCATGCGAGTATGTGTGGCAATCATTCTGGAGGAAGATCCCTAGCCCATAAAGTGATCAGGTATGGATACTTTTAGCCAATTTTGTTGAAAGACTTGGTGGATTATGCATGTAAATGTGCTTCATGTCAAGTCCATTCGAATTTGCCACACCAACCCACAGCATCGATGGTCAGTGTTAAAATTTCTTGGCCTTTTGATCAATGGGGAATTGACATACTAGGCTCGCTACCAAAATCGACAGGACAGCAAAAATTTATAATTATAGCGATCGAGTATTTTACTAAGTGGGCTGAGGCGGAGGCCATTCCAAAGATAACGGATGCGGCCATTAAGAGTTTCATATGGAAAAACATCATATGATGTTTTAGTTTACCCTAGGTCCTTATTTTTGATAATGGTACTCAATTCTAAAGCAAAAGCACCAAGGGCTGGTGTGAAAGTTTGGGAATCACACAACACTTTATTTTAGTGGGTAATCCTTAGTCGAATGGTCAGACGAAGGTGACTAATAGAATGATCCTCGACCATCTGAAAGTGAGGATATAGGACATTGGTTAGAGTTGGGCAAATGACCTACTCGGTGTGTTTTGGGCATACAAGACAACTCCTCCAACAACCACGGGCCACATCCCTTACAGCTTAGTTTATGGGTTTGAGGTAGAAATCCCCTCAAAGCTAATCTAGCACACAGCTTGAGTGATTCATTTCTATCTACTGTGAAATACGTCGAAGAGAAAGCTTGACCTCAAGATCATTGATGAACATCGCCAAGAAGCGTATAACACCATGCAACATTATAGATCGAAGGCCGAGAACTATGACAAAGGAGTTAAGGTGCAGCCTTTTCAGGTCATAGATCTTGTCCTCAAAAATGTTGAAGTCTCCAAGAATGTTGGTAGGCTTAACCCCAAATGAGATGGACTGTACACGGTTGTTAAAGTATCAAAACACAATGCTTATCGATTGGCCATTATGCAAGGGGAAGAACTCCCTCACCTATGGAATGCAATTAATCATAGAAAATTTTATATTTGAAGTCATACTATATAAACTTGTTGAAAGCTGTCAGCTCGAATAAAATTCCAGCAATATATGTATAATTTGGAGTCACTGTTATAACAAGCTGACCCTGCAGTTAACATATAAGTAGTTTGCGCTGCCACTCAAGCGGCCTATGCCGCCATCACTAAAGTGGACCCTATAGTCGACATATAAGTAGTTTGCATTACCACTCAAGTGGCCCTATGCCGCCACTACTCACACCAACCACATAGTCGACATATATGCATCTCACATTGTCAATTAAGCAACGTTTTGCTGCCACTACTCACGTCGACCCCATCATCGATAAATAAGCAACTCGAGTTGCCACTCAAGTCAACTATGTAATCAATAAATAAGTAGCACCATACTGCCACTTTGGTTTCATGCTTCTATGCCCGGTGTCGACCTTTGTAGTCGGCAAAGCAACAACCCAGCCTTATTGTCAAAACCACTTTACTTGTGTCAATCCAATTAACCCCAGGGTTGGAAATCTAGTGGTTGGCTCAATATTCGACCAATAGGTGCAACGAATAAGGCTACAATAAGTCAACTCGATTAATAGCAATCTTTAAATTTTCTCAACTATGAGGGCAGAAGCCAAGTCAATCATCAGTTGCTCTCCATATTGTTACAAAAACTTAATTGAAGGTGAAAACAGTCAATTGCTATCTTTAACACGATAAAGGAAAACAAAAAGTAGTATTTATTCATCAAGTGATTGATTGTAATAGAAAAGAAGGAAGATAGCATGGGCACTGGATTAGCTTTGGCTAGTCCCTGTCTGCTCGCCTTCAGGCCATTCAGAGTTTGGATTAGGCATTGCGCATGCTAGTGGCGAGACTGCTCAAGGAGGTTCGAACAGCTCGATGACATCACTCATAAAGTTGATCGAGTGCAGTACGTACTGCGCCACATCAACCTCTTCTTCTTCCGTTAAGCCACCAGGTCTTTGGTGAAGGAAAAATCCTCAGCTAACTATTCCAGTTTAGTGTCGACCTTGGCTTTTTTTTTAGGCCTTAGTTAATAGCTCATCGACCGCAGTGGCTGCAACTTCTATCGTTGGGGCCTGCTCAGCTTCACCCTCCACAGGGTCTGGATATGCTTTTAATTTCTCGTTCAGTGCCAGGCTTATCCTGCTCTTATCTTTAGCACGAAAAGCATATCCCAAATGCTCAAGCTACTTTATAGATCTATGAAAGGCCTCTCGAGCATCGTCTAAGAATGCCACCATGCTTGCATTTGCTCTTCCAATTCAGCCACCCTTTTGTTCAACTGCTCGACTTGCAGTTGTGAGGCCTCGAGTTGCACTTTGAGGGTTTCTAAGTCCTCTCTTCCTCATAACTCCTCCATTTTCTCCAATGCCAGCTTCGACCGATGAAAGATATTAAGCCCAATTATCCCACCTAGAACACTAAATAACGTTACTCCATAATACCATCATGAAATGGAAATCTAATTAAAAATTATCAACCTCATCCTTACCATGTTGTAATAATAGGATAGTGCTCGAATGGCCCTAGCTTGGCTGAGGTTCATCAGTCTTAGCTAGTCAGATACGAACAACCCTGATGAGAGCCATTTTAGGGTGTTACCTCCTGTCATCCCCCCTAGATGATGGAGGTCGAGTCATTCACCTCCTCGAATGGGTTAGTGGCAAATCAGGGAATAAATAGCCACAAAATTTGGAATAGGGTCTTGTCGTCAAGCTTTTCGAACAAGTCATAGCTAGTATTTGCTTTTTATTTTCCTTTGCTTGCGGTAATTTTTTTTGGAGCCTGGCCCTCTTCCTCAACTATCACCCTTTTGCCCTAACCCGTGGGCCTACTCAAGCCAGGATTTTCCCAATGAGTGGATTGAGATTCTATCACTTATTCAATCTGAGTGGGTGTTGGAGCTGACATCAGTCGAGTCGAGCTCGCTGGTTTTGCTGGTGCTCCCTCTTGTCACTCAGCGGTTGCTCGACGGTACTCCGTGTTTCTCAAAGCTCGAGCTTGGGATTCAAGTTTACTCCTTGCCATCACCTCTTCTCGATCTGTCGGCATAGACAATATAAGCAAATTTCAAAGTCAAGCAGAAAATGACTACCTATAAGTACAACTATTGATAAGAACCATTACCTAACTGATCGCCCTCAGGTAGGTTGAGTTGGGCCGATGACAAGCTAGTTAGGGTCAAACACCTCTCCTCAATCAGAATCGAGGCCTCCATATGCCCAATTCCAACTAAGTCCCTGATGAATGTATTGGGCCAACTAGGTGTTTGGTTCCCAAGCATCTTCGTAAGCCTTTTCCACCAACCCCAAGGAACATCAAGAACCCCCAGCCCTCGAATATAGAAAAAGTATTTTTTTCATTCTTAGCCGTATGATGAGGCAGGGAATACTAGGAATTTTCTGTAGGGTTGAGCAGTCAGGTAGTAAAACTCAAACTCCTCGGTACTACCCAACTTTCATGACATAGGCAAATGAAATAGATTGAAGTAGTTGGTGAAGAAGGCTGGTTGATTATATAGGTGCATCAGTATAGTGAAACTGTACAGGGTGGCGAAATAGTTTGGCAACAGTTGGGTTATGCATACTTCCAGACCTATGAGGAGGTTGACTATCACTCGAGCAAGGGAAAACCTAAGACCACATTTCAGCCCTTCCTTAAACACAGTAATGCACCCTTGTGGAGGTTGATGCATTTGGCCCCGAGCCCCTAGAACTAACAACTCCTACTCTTAAGGGATATGGTATATTGCCCTAATTCTTAATAGGTTGGAAGGGGTTATTTTTGATATTATCTCCATATAATGATCTGGGGTGAACAATCAACCCCAGGTTATAGAAACTTTGATTAGCCCCGCCTCACCCCCAAAAACATCTCTCTCATCACTCGAGCTGCTGGAATTGCTCGCACTCATGCTATCACTAGAAGAAGTACTAGACTCGCTGTCATGGGATGTTTCAGAGACACTCTCACCCTCAGCCTCCCTTGATGGGCCACATTATTAGACCTAGTGTCTTCACTATTGGAGCTTGTAGATATTTTGTATTAGAAGAAAAGAGGAACAAAAGAAACAGATGGCAGAGTAACTTATAGTAGATATTGGACATGCTCTAATAGTACAAGGTTTGAGAACTTCAAAGGTAGGGATTCGACCAGAGATAGATTCAACAAAAGTGTAAATAAAAGCACATCTCCCTATTATTTATAGGGGTTTATGCGTGGGAACTCAAGCGTCAATTATGATTACTCCCTACCACCATACACTTCATATTTAGTGAAGTAACTGACGCATTAAATGCAGCAGAACCACCTCAAATCCTGATCGACAATTCAAAAATCCTAGTCGAGGATTCAAAAATCCCAATCGAATGTGGCTAACCACCGTAACTGCTTATTAACTCCATACTCCTTTTCATCGACAAGCTCGATTAAAATCGCGAGTTGGGGGGACTCATGTATGGGATAGTCTAACATGCCTACTAAGCAAGCCCAATGTCAGTTCCATTCAGCCAGGCCCACTAAGCAAGCCCAACATCAATTTAGGAGCTAACGCATTTAACAACAACTATTTGATCGGGTAAGCTATTGTTGACTGGGCTCAACGAGATGTGTCACCTATTCTAGCCTTTTCTGCTATGTACTAGGTCGATTACTTAAAGGGTCAGCTAGCTAGGTCTGGTCGACCATTATCAACCTCAAGCCTTTTTCTTTGGCGCAGACTCAGATCCAAGCTGCATTTATTATTCTGTCAGACATCATGCCTCTGCATTAATGACACGTCACTGCCGGTACAGTCGCCGCCACCAACTCTGCCACCAACCCTGTCACCACCTTTGGCAGAGAGGCACCCACCAGAGGTACTGTTCACCATAGAAAATGGGAGATTGCACCATCTAGAATAGTACTGAGATCTGAAATGACCATTTGCTCCCCGATAAGGATTAAAGCCCACTACACCTAATAGGGGCACGGTGGATAAATCATACTTGGAGAAGGCTATAAATACCTCATTTTCAACCATTCTCAAGGCAATGCCTAATACATCATAAGCTTTCTATATTCTGTTTGATTACTTTATCTTGACTATAACTGACTTGAGCGTTGGAGTGCCTTACTTGGGGGCACTTCGCCTAGTTTAACATGTGTTGATTGTTGCAGATCTCAAACCTCGAAAAGAACACTGAGTGGATTACTTGACCTCTCTGGTTGGATCAACTCCCAAACAGTTTCCTTTCACTCTAAACTATTTTCGACCTCATCAAGAGAAAATATGTGATTACATACTCAATTATTCATAACTTAATTATATTCACTTTTCATATCCAATAAATAGTATTTAAAAGAATTATTATATATAAAATAGATTCCAATTTTTCATATATAATATTTTATACATAATATGCTATTTATGTTTTTCAATATAAAATCTTGTAACATATGTATAATTGAAGCTTAAGAAGAAAAAAGTAACAATTTGAAAAATTATAACAATATTGAGAATAGTTCAAAGAATTGGTGTATGAAGGATTAATTAGCATAAAGTTATTGTTAGTTGAGTTTATAATTAATATACTTAATCAGTTAATTGTCATCATTATTGATACTAATAATGTTGACACATTCGATGCATATAGTAAAATTTTAAAGACGTTCATTTTCTTTTTAAAAATTACTATAATGAAATATGCATTGATTTAAATTTTTATGATAAATAGAAGAAACAAACTAAAATAAATGAACCAAAAAAGTAAACAATTGAGAGAAAATATATTATAGAAAGAAAAGATAATTATCTTGGAAGTTATGAGGACTAAAAAATAATAGTGACGGTACATTAGAAACACTATTTAAAAACATACCAATAGAGGATACATGTTTTACATATAGTATAAGTTAATTAGTGTTAAAATATTAATTATTTTGTTGAATTAGAAACTTATTTGAGTCAAATTATTTCATGCATGTTCTTATTTTGGTGACTTGTCTTAGGGGTACTTTATAATTTATATGTTGTTCTTATTTTGCTCAGGAGAAACTTAAATTCATGAGTTGTGTTTTCTGCTTTGGGAGCTATTTTCTTAAGATTTTATTTAATTATTTATTTGATTGCATCTCTTTTAATAAAATTACATAGTTACTTTTACTACAAAAGTTATGCATTTTGTTACAACACATTTCGATGTTCAGATATTTGCAAATGAATATTCAAATAATTATAATTAAATAAAAATGTCCCTAAAATAATAATGAAATTATGATATGGATAACTATAATCGAACACATGTATATGTGACACTTATAATTTGACATGGATATGTCCGATTTTGTAGAGTTTCCATCAAATAAGAATTCAGTTATCATTGCTTAAATATAAGTTTGATATGGATGCAGGTTTGTATATTTTAAAAATTAAATCAATATAAATACAAGTATAGTGTATATATTTTATTCAATATCCATTTATATCCGTAAATATGATTTATTTCGAGAGAAAATCGTGAATGTGAGTTCAAGATTCAGGAGTGCATCATTGTGCACTCCAATTATGAGTTTTGCTCTTGTTTTTCTTCTCCATGCAATTTAAGAATAGAAGTTTCAATTCCATACATTTTACAAAATTTATAAATCTCATACTAAAAATTATTTATTTTTTTATATTATTATATATAGCAAAATGATATTTAATAATAAATATGTTACTTTCAGTAAATCTCAATTATTAAAATTGTGAGTTTTTTAATTGACTGAAAAGATTTATGTTGGTTGTTAATTTGGTTTTTAAATTTTATTCATATAACTAATTTAGTTGTTGTGTTTACCTAAAATTGCAGCGTGGAATTTTATATAATCAAATAAGATCAAAATATAAATTTTTATCTTACATAGTGCTGAAACATATTTTTGTTACGTGGGTTTTGGTGAAGATGGGTGCTGAAATTGTATATAAAGCCGGTTGTGGAGGTTGAAGCTCAGCTTGAAGCATGCGGGTCGAACCTCCAATCATAGGGAGCACGTTGCGCTTGCCAAGGTGTTAAAACTCTTCGATAATTTAGTATCGAGATGGATGAAAGTATGTAAGGTAGCCGGGAGTAAGAGAGAATAGAGTGCGTACCTGAAGCAAACATTGTGTTAAGGTATTTATAGGATACCTTTGGGGTCAAATTTACAATCAGCTCCTCGCCGAAGACAAAATTGGTCTCCAGTCTATAGGGTTAGGTTGGATTGTTTCCCCTAAAAGGTGGACAAGTGTCCATTTCTGCTGAGCAAATAACATGTACTACCATTTTGCTGGGAAGAGTTGGCCTATCAACTTTAGTGCGGTAAGCTTGTCATTAATGCTGAAATGAGAATGTTAAAACTTGGAACGATTAAATCCTAAATATGAATGTAATAGTAAAACAATTCAATGAAATTTGATAATAAGATTTAATGTGATTTAGCGATGTGCTTAATATACTTAACAAATAAAAGAATTTTATTAATTTTCAAATCAAAGTAGCAATTACAACTTGAATCCCACAAACTTCATGAGAATACCTAACACTCTTGTTCTAAACTCTGTCTTAAGAATCCATCTCAAAAGCAGTCTAGAATCATTTGTCTATATGTTGTCTCTGTTTGTCATGGAAGAAAATTGCTATTTATACCCATGAAATAGAGTCCCAGGTCCATGGGCTTTGCACCATATGTCAAGGTATGCAGGCGCTCACAAAATTGCTTATGTCGAGAATTCTGTGAACTACCGTGCTAGGGCACACAAAACTTCCACCATGGCGCAAAATTACTGGTTATCTCACACTCAGGCGAGGCAACCTTATGCTCGAGCGCAAGGTTCCAGTGTTGCTAGCACTACAGTGCACCATCTTTATTCCCTAGCACACGACACATGATTTGTTGCTCATCTCGCCTAGCTACGTGCCCTGGTGTGTACGGCTTTGCACCCCTGCACTTGGTGTCCTACTAATGTGTGCTAAGGTGCATTCGTGAGCCCATTTCAATTACTTCACCCTATTTTGCTCCATTTCTTTCATGTCTCATCAATTCAGTCCAAATTTCAAGGTAAAACCAACAAATTTCCACATTAACTTAAAATTCACCATCCTTCTTCTTTGTCCCTGCCCCCTAAAAGGGCCTATTATTTAAGTTTGCAAATATTAATCAAAGCCAAGCAATGCTTGAATTTGATTCCTGGATCAGCCTGGGTCAACATATCTACCGAATTATTCTTAGTCCCAACCTTATCAACCAAAATGACACCTTGAGATATTATATCTCAAACTAGTGATACCTTACATCAATATGCTTTGTTCTCTTATGAAACGCTTAATTCTTTGATAAATGTATGGCACTCTGACTATCACAAAATATTAAAGTAATTTTAGAATCTATACCCATATCCTCAATCAGCTTGTTTAGCCAAATGCCTTCATTTACACCTTTAGCTAAAGCCATGTACTCAACTTCTATTGTGGACAATGCAATTGATGACTGCAAAGTCACTTTCCAACTGATCATATAATTTGAAACACAAAACATATACCTAGTCATGGACTTTATGTTGTCCAAATCTTCAACGTAATCAGCATCTACATAGCCAATAATCTTGGCAGTAGAATTCAATTGACTATACTTTAAACATTTGTCTGTAGAGCCTCTCAGATACATCGTGATTCATTTTACAACTTACCAATGAGTCTTTCCAGGCTTGTGCATATACTTGCTCACAACACTGACTGCATGTGAAATATCTGACCTCGTGCACACCATGACATTCATCAAGCTACCAACTACACTAACATACAACACATTAGACATGTGCTCCACCTCCTCCTCAGTATTTGGTGATAGATTTGATGAGAGTTTAAAATGAGCTGCAAATGGCATACTAACTGGCTAGGACTTATCCATCCCAAAATGCTCCAGTACTTTCTTAATGTAATGTTATTGAGATAAGTACAACAATCCTTTGTGACTTTCCCAGATCATCTCCATGCCTAATATCTTCCTTGTACTGCCTAAATCTTGCATCTCAAATTCTTCACTTAACTAAGCTTTTAACACGTTGATCTTACATATGTTTTTAGAGGCATTCAACATATCATCAACGTATAACAACAAATATACGAGAAAGCTATCACTATAATTTTTATGATTTACACAATAATCAAAATTGCTTTTTGTGTATCCTATCTTGGTAATAAATGCATCAAATCTTTTATATCACTGCTTGGGAGACTACTTCAAGCCTATAAAGAACTTTCCAAAAGATATGCTTGATTTTATTTCTTGGAAACAATAAATCCCTCTAGTTGGTCCATGTAGATTTGTTCCTTCAGCTTATCATGCAAAAATTTTGTTTTGACATCTATATACTCAAGTTCCATATCAAAAAGAGCAATTATGGCAAGTAAAACACGAATAGAGAAGTGTGTTTTATAATTGGGGATAACACCTTATGGAAGTCAACTTCCTCTCTTTGAGTAAAACCCTTAGCAACCAATCGTGTCTTGTATCTAGCATCCTCAACCTAGGGAATTCCTTCCTTCTTCTTGTAGATCCATTTGCAATCTACAATCTTCTGCCCTTTAGGTACATTAACCAACTCCCATGTGCTATTCTTGTGTAGAGATTCTATTTCTTTACTCATAGTTGCTACCCATCTATCAGAATTCGATCTAGAAATGACCTCCTTGTATGTGATTAGATCATCACCCACAAACTCCTCGGTTGAACTCAATGCATAAGCAACCAAATTTGAAAATGCAAATCGCTGTGGTGGTTTGATTTGCATCCTTTATCTATTGTGAGCTAAATGACAGTTTTGTAGTGAATTATTTTCCTGTTATTGATTAGGTAATAATGTGCTCTCACTAGCTTCATCTACCACCTTATGTTTTCCCTTTGAAGCTTGTGGAATATTAATTCCAATCTCCACATTCTCCTTAACGCCCTATTGATTATTTTCGAGTTGCTCCACCTTCTTCATCATAGTAACTCATCAAAAGTCACGTCCTTGCTAATAATCATCCTCAAGCCCTTGTCATCATTACACCACAAATGATAAGCCTTGACTCTATCTGCATAGCCTAGGAATATGTACTTCTTAGTGGCTCAAGCTTTCCATCACGAACATGAGCATAGGCTAGGCACCTAAATACTCTTAGATTTGAGTAATCAATAGGAGACCCAAACCAAACTTCCATTGGTGTCATATCATCCAAAGTAGTCGATGGTGACCTATTCACCAAATAACAAGCAGTGTTGATCACTTCTAACCAAAAGTCCTTAGATAATCCGATGTTAAAGAGCGTGTATCTCTTTTCAAGATAGTCCTGTTTATCCATTATGCAACTCTATTATGCTATGGTGTGTACAATTATGCAATGCCTCATGATTTCTTCTTTATCACTGAATTCCTAAAAATCCTTCTTATAGAACTCTAAACCATTGTCAGTCCTCAAGTGATTAATTTCCTTTCCTATCTAATTTTCAATCAAAGTTTTCCATTGCTTGAATTTGACAAACACTCATCCTTAAGCTTCAGCTTATACATCCATCCTCACCTTGATAAGTTATCTATGAATGTGAGCATGTACCTAGCACCTCTCTTTGAAGGAGCCTAGAAAGCCCCCCAAAGATCTAAGTGAATATAATCTAAGGTGCCCTTGATCCTATGAATGGTAGTGTTGAATTTCACCATGTGTTGTTTGCCAAGCACACACTACTCATAGAAATTCATTTCTTCAATCTTTTCTCCATAAGCAAACCTTGTTTGCTCAGTTCTGACATCCCTTTCTCACTTATATGCCCAAGCCGTATATGCTACAATCTCGTAGTATCATTGAATGATGAAGAAATCACTGCAGTATCAAAAATTGTACTGCGTTGTAACATGTAAAGGCCACTTTTTTTGCCTCCCTTCATGATAAGTAGTACACCTTTGGAAACCTTCATCTTGAGCTCTATACTTACGGCAATTCTTGTTCAGAGTATCCAACAAAATTAGATTTTTCTTCAAATCTGAAATATGATGCACATCTATTAGGGTCCTTACTATGCCATTGTGTATTCTGATACTAACTAAGCCGATTCCTACAATTCTGCATGATGCATTATTTTTCATAAGCACTTTATCACTATTGTATTTCTAATAAGTGGTAAACCAATCTTCACATGAGCACATGTGGTAGGAGCAGCCACTATCCAAAATTCACATAGAGCTTAGTAAACTCTCGACAACGTTGAGAATAAGCTCACCATCAGACTTATCCTCAACAATTCCTAAGGCATCATCCCATTTTTTATCAGAAGTTTCACCTAAATCCTTTGTCTTTCTTCATTCTGGATAATTTTGTTTTCAGTGCCCCTTTCCACCATTCCTAAAACACTTATCATTGTTTCTAGGCTTGGTTCAGTATTTCAATTGGTCTCTATTCCTTTCCCTCTCTCTCGATCTCCCATTGGCCATCAATCTTTCCCTACTTTCACCATCGTTACTGCATAGGACATGTTTTCTCTATTAATTGGAATTCAATGAAGCCTTCACATCTTCTATTGAAATCATATCTCGTCCATACAATAAAGTAGTAACTAAGTGCTCAAAAGATTTTGGTAGAGAACACAAGAGAATCAATGCTTGATCTTCATATTCAAATTTGACATCTATACTAGTAGGACCCAAAATCACTTTATTGAAATAATCAACATGTTGAGTAATAGATATACTTTTCTTTATCCTTAGCGTGTATAACTACTGTTTCAAATATAGCTAATTTGTCAGGAACTTCATCACATAAAGATTCTCTAGCTTTGACCATAATCCTGTTGGCGTATTTTCTATAGCGACATTTTTTAGTACATTATCTACCACTGATAACACTAGAGTACCAAGCCTATTAGACATAAACTTATCATTCTCCTTGTCTATCAGCATCTTTGACAAGAAATTTCTACCCTTTAACTTTCTTTGTAGTCTGTATACTTTGTTGACACAGGAGAGAGTGGACTTTCATCTTCCACAACCTAAAATCACTCTTCCCATCGAATTTTTCTATCTCATACTTCATGGCTAACATCTGATCAATTTTGACTGTTGATGTCAATTTGTTAAAACTTAGAATGATCAAATCCTAACTATGAATATAATAATAAAGTAATTCAATGAAATTTGACAACAAGATTTAACATGTTTTGGTGATTTGCCTAATCTATTTGACAAAAAAAAGAATTTTATTAATTTCAAATAAAAGTAGCAAGTACAACTTGAATCCCACAAATCTCATGAGAACACCTAACACCCTCATTCTAAACTTTGTCTCAAGAATCTATCTCAAAAGTAGCCTTAAATCACTCATGTATATGTTGTCTCTATTTGTCCCAAAAGAAAATTGCTATTTATACCCTTGAAATAGAGTCTTAGGCCCATGCTTTTGCGTTATGCATTGAGGAGCACATGTGCACACAAAAATGGTTGTGCTGAGAATTTTGTGAACTACTGCGCCATGGCACACAGAACTTGCGCCTTGGTGCAAAGTTACTAATTACATCGGGCCTAGGTGCAAGGTTAGCATACAAAACTTGCACCTAGGCACAAAGCTACTAGTTTTTGAGTTCTCAAGTGCGGCAACCTTATGCTCGGGTGCACGGTTCCAATGCTGCTTATGCTTGTGTGCTCCATCCTCGCGCTCGGGTGCACAATGCATGATTTGCTACCTCTCTTGCCTAGCTGCACACCCTGGTGCATGGCGTCTTGCTAACGTGAGCCAAGGTGTATTCTCGAGCTCATTTTGATTATTTCGCTCTATTTCTCTCCATTTCTTTCGTGTCTCATCAATTAAGCCTAAATTTCAAAGAAAAATCAACATAGAGAAAGTATACTAGGGGCTTGGCAAGCATTTAATGTAGTCGTCCCACATCACCAAAATGTTGGAGATTCCTGAGGTTGAAATCAATTGCGAACAATTGATTTCGACTGTTAATGCCATGTGCTAGACCAAATTGAGATGGATAGAATAGGTTGAAGAAGTTAGTTGGTCTAGGTCTCATCTTTTACGCCACATAGCCTTACCAACATTGGTATTGGGAAAATTGAATTTTACTCTTATGTGAAAGTGGAAAAGAACAAAAAACCTCCTTATGAAAAAAATAGGCAAAAAACCTCCTTATACTTTTGAAAGTTATGCACACTACTTCCCTTTCCTTATTGCTGCAATCTAACCTAATTTTAATGTATAATGACAATACTACCCTTAATTAATTCATATACTTTTAATTCAATTTATTTATTTTATATATATTTTCATATATTTTTATTTTATCTTTTTTTCTTGAAGAAATATCTTTCATATATCTTCTTTCACCTCCTTCACACTAATTTTTTTTAATTTTTAAATTTTAAAAAATTATTCTTAATTTTTGTATTTTCATTTTTCTAATTTATTTGTTTTTTTGCTTTTATATATTCTTATGTATAAATATGTATTTTATGAATATAAATATATTGTATAAATATATAGTATAATTATGTATGTATATTCATATTCATATAAAATTATATAAATATATAACATTTATAATGCACCTATTTTATACCTAGAGTTACCATTTTATTACAAATTTTTATTTTTATTTATAAAAAGATGAATAAATATATTAAAATTATTAAAACAAAATTATATTATAAAAACTAATAAATATTTTTATCATACAAAAACTTCTATAAAAATTTTAGTGCATGCATCAAATGCGCCAAATTTTTAATTTCATATATATTCTTTCATTTCCTTCACACCAATTTATTATTTTTAAATTTAAAGAAACTATTTTTATTTCTTTTTATATTTTTATGTATCTATATATAAATATATTATGTATTATATATTTCTATACATAAATCTATAAATCTATAAATATATTTATGTATAAAAATACATAAAGATATTCAATATTTTTTTTATATAAACATATATTTATAAATACATATAATATATATAGATACATATATATAAATCCCATCCCCATCCCCACCCCCAACACCCTCTCATTCTGCTACCACATCGCCACCCTCGCCCTACTGCCCTGCCTCCCATCCCTTGGCAGTCGTGTGATTGCTGTGGCCAAAAATGGTTGCTGCCCTTGAGGCTGCCATGGCCACGACAGCGGCCGAAGAGGTAGAAGAGGGGATAGGGGTGCAAGGGGTAGGGTAGGGGTGAGGATATATTTAATAAATATATATAGGTATATGTAAGGATATATTTATATAATTTATATCTTTTTTTATATATAACAAATTTGAATCATTAATTTTTTTGAAATGATCCAATGGTTAATATTTAGGGCTAGATTGTCATTTAAGCAGCAAAAAATGTAAAACCAATTGCACTTGCCACGAGTGAGCTACACTGCCAGATGAAGGGAGGTAATTTGCTACTTTTTTAAAAATATAAGGGTGTGGGTTCCCCGCACCCTCCTTATTATAAGGGTGTATTACACTCTATTTTTAATTTTCGAAGGAGGGTAAAACTTAATTTGTCCTATTAATATTACAATGTTGACCCAAATGTTGTGTCGACAATCCACCATAAGGAGCGCAGGATCAACATGTTATTCATACCATATAGAAGATTAACATATCTATAATCATATATTTTTATCTCAGGAGATAAGCATAAAATTCAAAAGATATTTTGAAGTACCAAAATTGAGGCTATATTTGATCAGCTCCTGCTTGATGACAAAATTAAAATTTTCAATGATTGTTGCCTACCATTAGCAAAAGAGCTAGTGGGAAAATAGTATTGTAACTTCACAATACTAACTCAAGTAGTCACCATCTTATTTTCATGTGGTGATTCAAAACGGCTTTAATAACATAGAATGCAAGTTCCTGTTCGAATGGATGAACAAAGTTCCAATTAAGTATTGCCAAAGATCCATTCCAATGGGAGCAAGAAGAAGTTCATTTGATTCAAGTGGTCAGCATGCAGGAAAACAATGAAAAGAACAAGACCTAAAACCCCAAAACCTAAAGCTCCATTTATGCAACTAGGCCTTTGTGCCTGTTACCACACCAAGATGGCTAGCATTTCAGTTATGATGACCCCAAGTAATTATAAACCTTGTATGGATTGGAATGGGGCTATCACTATAACAAGACTTTTGCTCCTTTATATTACCAGGCACTAAGAACCCATCCTAGGGAGACACACGGGAGGCTAGTCCTATAACAACCCCTAGTTTGGGCACCTTCCAACAAATGGAGATTTAGTTTTCCATAAGAAGGAGAAACAAGATGGCCAGAAAGGCAAGACATGCGGCACACCACCTCGTAGGAGAAGTTAGTCAACGGTAAAAAGAGTAGCCTATATACGTGAAGCCACCAATCCAAGTGCTTATAGGTTGGATAATCCTTATGATATTATCAAAATTTCCTAATGAGACACAACAGGCAAGATGACAATGCAAACATTTGAGACACCGAAAAAAGTTGGAATACTTAGAAAGAAGCAACCACCATTAAGCTATCTCGGTAGGCGGGCAACACCCTGTTCAAGTTAAAGTAAAACAGCTAACTACTGACAAGTTAGTGGTGCTTTGTCAAGCGTGTACCATAAATGGAGTAGACTATTAGAGGCAGGTAGCAAAGAGGCACTTTTTTGGAGTAGTTGTCTCGATTGGATCTTGCCGCCAAATTTGATTTCAATATATATATATATATGTATGTGTGTGTGTGTGTGTTTAAGAAATCCCATATGATTGCAGCAAACAGATTAAGTTTAGATCGAATTAATTTTCATCAAGATCTGTGGGGGCCATTTATTATGCCAAAAAATAAATAAATATAGCCTCGTAAATAAAGGCCCAAGGGATAAAGTCACCTTTCGGGCCGTGAACTGGCGACCCAATTGTAAGATCAGGTCCATATGAAGAAGTAATGAGTCCACAATACAATAGTTTCTCAAAAAACATAGACAATCCAAGATGGTAAGGAGAATTAGGAAGCATTCCTGTAAATCTTGGAAGATCCACAAGATAACAGCAGCAATACCTTATAAAGAATTGGTATTTCTGGTGCTATTTTAAGCACAATGTAATTCTTATGAAACACACATCCACTCGAATACTTCAATAACTCAATCAATATTTTTTTAGTCAACCAACTGACAATAATTTCTCTCTACACTTTGTACGCCTCAATTGGGTACTCGTCTTGCCCTGTCATTGTTTTCATACTCAAACTATAAAAGTCTACTAAATTTCTTGCATCCAGCTTTTTTTTTTGTTTTCCTTGCACATTCTTGAATTCATTTGAACTGCCACTTTATATTTTTACAATCATTTATGAAGATAATACATATTTTCAATTCTCTGCAAAGCATTCTATCTTTTTTAACTTTTTATTATAGGGATATTTTTTTATCTATATTATTTTATTACAATTTATTTTGTATTCAATTTGAATTTTATTTGATAAATACAATGATCTTGACATTTAAATTTTATTATTGTCAATTTTATAATTTTAAATATATATTATATTTATTCAGATATATATACATTAATTATACTTTTCAATGTACACACTGAGTGTGCAAACCGATAACTCTAATGAATGTTGTAGTTGAGATTGAGTACAAATTTTTTATTTTTTTATACAAATTTGGAAATAGCTGTGAGTTTCTGACCCCCCGTGTTGCGACAAAAGAGAACAAAGTTTCAGAGACGAAAATTTTGGAGACAAAATTAAATCCGTCTCTAATTTACACAAATTAAAGACAGAATAAAGATAAAAATTTAATTATGTCTTAACTTTATAAAGTATACATCCAATTTAGTTTTTGTGATGAAATAGAGACAAATAGAGGTGGAAATTAACGATGGAAAGTTGTTTTGTCACTAATCTGTTGGAAAATAATAATTTTCATTATTTTATTTTACTGACGGAAAAAAGCTATCTTAGATATGTAATATATGGACGAATTGGAGATAGAAATGTTTGTCTCAATTTTGATATATATATATATATATATATATATATATTTGATACGAAATGGAGGCAAATTGTCTAACTTTATATTCACCCGTAACTTGTTTTATCCTTCTCCAAAACCAAATCCCAACTAAATCCTAAAATTCTACACATAAAATTCTATGAATGAATTAGTAAATCCCAACTAAATACACTTGTTTTATTGCTCTTAAAAAATGATAAACACGAGTGTGGCTTAAGAAAAAGTAAATGTTTACTTATTAATACGTAATAAGATTGTCTGTCAACAAAAAAAAAAAAGCAAAAATTTCATAATAAATTTCACCTTGTGAAAGTAAGTTACTAGACAAGCGAAGGTATATACAATATTGATTTTGACATAGGCACCCAGCTAGTAATACACACATTGGTGAAAGGACAATATCGAAATCAAAATTATTAAAAAATAATAAGAAGAAGAAACTGGGATACATTTAATTAATGACCAAGGGGCGGGTTGTAATGTTAATCTGTTTCAAGAATCAACATTGTCACATATATCAAACCAAATATAACTGAACGTGTGTTTTTAACCAATGAAACTTGTAAGGAAAGTCATTCCATGATTGGTTGGCTTTCACACAAACTAAGAATCTCTCGAGTCATTGACAAATCACACCTGATATTGTCTTTAACAAACGCCAACCAATAATCATAATTTAGTGGGACTAAGATGGGCAACTGATTATATTTGGAAGTATACACGTTCCCACTTGCACAAGTGGGTCTAAGCTTATTGATTATGTTTTAAAAAGTTAATTTTCATAGACCCTTTTCCCCCTATAATTTTCTAATAGTCAAAATTAAGTTTCATAAAATTCAGGATTAGTTAGTAAGCAACACGAATTTTAACTAAAAAGGTTACGTATTCGGTCACATGAATAAGTTTTAGTAGTCGACATGACAGCAATACTACATATTTTATTTAACAATTGTATATTTAATTTGGAGCACAATATATATAAGTAGAGTGTAAATAATTGTATATTGACAAGGATAAGGTATGACGTCAGTCCTTGAAATTCGCTTTATCCTAAAACCCATTTTATTCACCCAAACCAAAGTAATGTATAGAATTGAGAAGAAAGCAACTTTAATTAAAAGTATCATAGATTGCTGTGAATTGTGGAATTAAGTAGAGCTCTCTTAAGTAATTAAATTCTCCCAGTTGTTTCCCCATCCACGGCCGAGGGTACGGTGCAATTTGCCCCCCGAGCAATCATAAAAACATACTCATTTCCCAAGGTACATTAAAATGTAAAACCAACCACTCGATACTCTATCATACTTTATTAATTACCTTTTTAATCTAATCAAGAAGTCTTGACGGTAATCAAATCATATTTAATGCGCTCACTTCAAAGAGAACATTATAGCTAGACCCTTTTATTTTAAGATGTTCCCGGAGTCTTAACATTATTTTTATTTATAAAGTAATAGTAATCGAAATATATTTATAAAATTATTTGTAGAGCAATGTTTGTTCCTTAAGCGTTAGCGAGGAAAACATATAAATTAATTGTATGTTATAGTACTATTTGCTTTACTTTTTAATTTTTTTTTCCCAACCAAAGTTTAAGTCCAAACGCGTCGGAAAGGTAAATATTTTGTGAAGTCACAATGTTTCGGGGCACTTGAATAAGTACACTAAAATTAATTAGTTTAAATTGTAAAATAATCAATTTTTATCAAAGAACGGACATTGAACTTATATAACTCCCCCAAAAATTAGTTTAAAAAGCGAGAATTGTTTAAAATCGTATATAGAACTAGACCATTATTTATATACTTAAAGGATGTGGGAATCTAACATATCCGGTACACGTCCAAAAATGAATAATTAATTTGTAAAATAATATAAAATTAATGATTAAATAATATTGCTAGGTCAACACTAAAAGTTGATAACTCTATATCATATTAGAATGGCTTTTGGGCCTAACTGTTCCAAAATCACACCCTGAATCACTTGCAAAATAGAGGTTTGAGTCGCGATTGTTTACGTATGAAAAAGAATCCAAATTTTGAGGAAACAACTGCATCAGTATGTAGTGCCAATAGGGTGCGAAAGGCAGCACAAACTTTTCATATATGCATATGGGAACGAGTATATATAGTATTGGAGTGGAGTTCTGGGTCTTCCACAAAAACACATAATTAATACCATAATTAGTACCATATGTTTCTTCGATATAATATACCCACACAACGCAAACCATGCATAGAGAAAAGAAACCATTTGTATTGTGGAGAATCAAATGAGGAATAAAGGCAAAAAGAGTAAAACCTTGGAGGAAGCATCCATCATCCATGCACCTTAGTCCACACATTTAATTCCGCCCCTAGGAATTCTCTTCCACAATTGGCGAATTAGTGGACCAATTTTGACAGCTCAAGCCAGTACCTTTCTTGTTTTTGTTTCTGTATAATTTATTTTTGGGTACAATGATTTAAGTGTATTTTTCTATGTAATAACTAAATTATGTACACTTCATGATCTATTGGAAAAGAAAAAAGAATCTATTAATGTTGAATATTTTATAATTAAGAAAATAAGAGAGCAAAAGTATATAAATTTGAATTACTTTTGGTACTTATATATGAGGGAGACTGGGGCTGACAAAAAATCCGGTTTTTTAATTTTTTGAAACCCCACCCTTGAATTCGTCCTATGACTTTGAATTATGAATCAAAAGGAAACTTAGATAGATATAAAGACTGTTGGCTTCTACTAGAATCTTATAAAATATTAAAAAAATTAAAAACGTTATAGAATAATAATTTGAGAGTATAAACTCAAAAGCTATCAAAATAAAATAGTATTTTGTGAGTAACTGTTCAAAAAAATAAATAAAAAATAAGGAGATTATCATTTATTTTTAACGTTTTAAATATTTATAAAATTGATTGGACTTTTATTTTATAAATTTTATGATCTTATCTTGATATCAAAAGAATTCAATAATTTCTTTTCAATATATGATTTATTATCTTGCAAACTAAAAATTTTATATCAGATTTTAATAAAACTTAGCTAAACATGTTGTAATTGGCATAATTAGTATAATTTTGTTGTAAATTAACTTTGGATGGATGCCAATTATGGTTGAAATCTAAAGATTAATTATGATGATGCAATAGATGAAGGAATTGGTTAAGTTTTTCTTGTTGAATTGTCCCACACGAATTGTTTGAGAAAGTGGAGATTTATTTGGACATTATAAAATCAAGTGGAGAAGTTGAAGGATTATTCCAACCCTTCACTTGTCCCACATTGGTTTTATAAACTAGTGTGGACTAGTTTATATTGAACTCAAGTAAGAATGCTTGATAAAGTGTTCTTTAAGGGGTTCATATGAGTGGGCCACACACGCGCCGCCACCACCTCCCAGCTTGGGTCTGGGTTGCGTGCGCAGGCGTTAGGGCGAATGTCTCAATCTCAGTCTTATCTTTTTTGGGACAAATTTAATCTGAATTTTGAACTTAACTTGGATAATCAGATAAGGGCTGACTCAGTCAAGGGCCGTTAGATTAGTCTAATCCGATCAAACTAAATCAAATCTTTGAACATTAAGATGAGATTTGGTCGGATTGATAGAGATCAAGTGGGATTTATCAGAAAGACGTGGGACACGTGGCTTAAAATTGGTGGACGTGTGTGGTTGACGTGGTAGAATATTATTGATTGGGTGACGTGTTAGAAGCCATTAACTAGCGAACTCTAACCTTAATTCCACCCATAAATAGTTTGCCTCTGCCAATCTCCAAATACAATGCATTCGTCTCTCAATACGTCTAAGCATCCAACTTCTGTCCACTTTCTTGCTCTCTCTCAAGAATCCTTCCCTTCTCCTCTCAAATATTTCCTATTTCGAATTTAGATAGATATACAACTTTTTCATTCTTATTTGGCGACTGAGTACTGTTCGAGGTGAACGAGACGGAGTGCACCTAATTGTTTTGGACAATCTCATCCTGGAAGGAGTTGCGCTGTACCCATTGCACTGGTGAGTCGGGGCGCTCGTTTCTTCAAGGCAAACAGAATTTCTCTGTGATTTGGTTGTCCGATTGATTCTGTTACAATACAGAATTTTGAAGATAAGTTTATTTTTTTTAAATTTTGGTATTTATATTAAATAAAACTAACAACTTGTTTTATTATTTTATTGCCTCGGTTGATGAATGAATTTTTGGCCTTTTTTGAACTCATATCTGATTAAATAAAATTCTGATTTGCCTTGAATTCAATATATATATATATATA
>JACGDI010005284.1:107687-122692 GCA_014898725.1 Jacaranda copaia | reverse complement strand
TGGGGGTGGGGGACGGAATATAAAATTCAATAATCCGATTCTTTCAAAATCCAGATCTCACAAGCTTTCCCCAACAGCGTGGGATGACCCGATGAAAATGAGAAAAGGTGTAAAGGAAAAAAATTCAAATTCAAATTCCGGAATCAGAAAAAAATAAATATGTGGTGGTGCATTAAGCGCACCCCACTAAACCAAAAGTGGGTGTTAAAGTGGTCCCAACCACACTTCATTTTCGTGGGACCAAAGCCTCACTCTCAGCTTAAGTCGTTCTCTTCCATGGCTACACTCTTCGTTGCGTTCTAAATCAATAAATGAAGGTTATGTGCAATTTGCACCACTTAAGCATGCACCGTACATTCAATATAATAATCTTATTTCATTGGATAAAATAAAATCAGCTTAATGACAAAGATAAAAGAAAATTTGAAACTAAACTACAAATAATAAATTTTTAAGAGGATGTGAAACCAAAAACTAGAAAAGTAATCAAGTTATCAATAAATTTTGTAATTTTCTACATAGAATAATTTGTATATATATACACAAATAAGAATTAAAAAATGGCGCCTTTTGACTTTTCATTTTTTCAATATTTGAAATAATAACCAAACAGAAAGAAATTGTGAATTTACTCAATCAGGAAATCAAAATAGGTGGAACAAATCATCTAATAGTTTATACAAAATTTATTGTCTTCAAGTGGTATAATTTTCTTATATAATATGAGGTATAATTTTCTTATATAATGTGAGATATTAGGAGTTCGAATCTTAACAAACTCTTAACGTATACATGTTTTTAAGTATAAAAAAAATATCTAAATAATTATGGCAATTGTTGCTAAAGTTACAGGGGCCGCTGGCTTTTCACCATGATACACTATATTGAGTAATTAATTATCGATATAAAAATTTTAAGATGCACAAAGCATTATGAGGTACTTAATACATGCCTAATTTCACTTCAAGACTCAGCACTAGGTAAAACTAATTTCACTTAGAGATAGTACATAATTTAACTTCTCATATATATATATATATATATATGTATACATTTGTTTGATTTTCATTTGCCCTGTTACTTATAGAAATTTACTACTAAGGTTTGGCTTTTATTTTCTGTAAGTTCAGTTTTCAAACTTTAATTTTCAAGGGATAATTAATAAGAGTACCTGATTCAGACATACAAACTGTACAATTTATATAAGACTGTTTTTCTTCGACAAAATTAACTATTTGAGCAGTAGCGGCCGGGCCGGGTAATTGAAGGCTTTCGAAGTTTGTGAAGACTAACATTTGACATCGGAACCATCCTTCGAGACATCAAAACTTTATAAATAAATGAAAATAAATTGATAAATGATTTCAAAATTTAGAAAAAACAGTAAGAAAAAGTAATAATCCTTCAGTCTACCTTTGAAATTCTTTATGTAAACATATAGCTAGATTAGCTAATATTTGACATTTTATCTATATTTTTACTGCATTGTTTTTGTTTTGATTTTTTGTAAAAAATTTTTAGAAGCAGTCTGATGTGGGATAACCTAACAACCTAGCCCAACAAATTATCGATCTCATAGAAGGCCTTTAGGCCCACTTAACATGCACAATCCAACATTGCTTCTAGACTTGGCTAAGCCGGATCACTCGACTACAGTCGTTTGATCAAGCGGATTGTTTCCGACCGCATTTCACGAGAAGCTTCAAGCCACTAGGTCTGTTCAACCATTTCTCTAGTCGATTGCCCTATCTGTTTGACCATTATCGATCAGAGTGCTTATTCCGGTGCTAACTCATATCCTTGGCGCATTTAATGTTCTGACAAGTAGTATGCTTCCGCATTAATGGCGCATGCCACCCGGTATAGTCTCTGCCACCAACATGGCAGGGAGGCACCTACTCAAAGTACTGTTTACCCTGAAAACTAGGAGATGATGCCACTTGAAATAGTATTGAGATTAAAAATGACTAATAACCCCTTAAGTAAGGACAAAAGCCCTCTATACCTGATAGGGGCATTTTAAACATATTACACACCAGGAAAAGGTTATAAATACCTCACTGCCAGCCATACTTTAGGTGATGCAAAATACACTATACGCTCTTATTCTTCTATTCGATTACTCTATTTCAACCAGAACTAACTTGAGCGTAAGAGTGCCTTCGCTGGGGGCGCTTTGACTAGTTTGACGTTTCCTATTTATTATAGATCTCAGACCTCGAAGAATATTACTGTTGGATCATTCGACCTCTCTAGTCAAGTTAGCCCAAACACAACCTTTTTCACTAAATACGACTTTCAACCTCAACATTTTGGCTTTGTCTGTGGGAACTCCTTGAGATTGCAACTAAAAAATGGTAAACACAAAAAGAGTTATATCTGAGAGGGAGGATAACAAGAGATCTGCATCTCTACCTCCCCCTCCGCCCTAGCAAGGTTCACATGTTTTAGGCCCCAGCGTACCCTAAGAGCAAGTTGTAACATTGACTATGCCCCAATTGATGCAGTTGATGAGTGAACAAATCTCTGCTCAACTTTTTGTTGTGTTAAACAGGCACACTACTATACTGCCCCCTGCTGGCCATGCTGCTCCACAACAACCTCTACCAAAAATAAGGTTCCCTCGGGACAGTTGTGGTCACTAGGAATCCAGGCAGCCACTAGCTAGATGTGAAGTCAGGCCTAGATGCCCCCAGGGAGAGAAGGGGGTGACGACAGTTAAGGGAAGAGATCACTAACTCCGTGGACCACCATGTTCGACCTAATCGTGCTCCGCAATGCGATAGGACTGAACGCTCCAGACGTGACCAGTATAAAGAAGTGGAAAAATCTGCAAATCACACATTCCAGTCTATTTGAGCTCCACAACGTAATAAGGCTAAATGTGTGAATCCATAATTTGATTGGAATGCTACCCAAGTTGATGAGGAGGAATGGGAAGAAGCTTCCCATCAAGTACAACAACTGAATAGACGCCTCAACAAGATCTTAAGGAGAAGCATGGATAGGATGCCCAACCCAGAGGGCCCCCAAAGGTCTCATCGAAATAGAGGCTTCTCCTTCATTTAGGAGATTTTCAATGAGTGCATTATTGTTGACGCCAAAGTCCCGACTCAACTGCCAAGATATGACGGCTTAACAGACCCTAATGAGCACTTGATACAGTTCAAGCATATGATACAACTATACGGGCATAATGAATATATCTATGCCAAGATGCTAGTGACCACTTTCCAGGGCATTACACTCAATTGGTTTGGGAAGTTGAAGCTCTCATCGATATACTTCTATGATCAACTTTGTGATAAATTCTTGCATCAGTTTGCCAATCGAAGAAAGGCAAAAATCTCCCACACCTATCTCCATACCAGCAAGTAGAACAAAGGGGAGTCCCTCTGTGACTTCTTCACGAGGTTCAACATAGAGGTTCTGAAAATAGACAACCCCATGATCGAGTTTTTGATCGATGTGTTGTTCTTGGGACTTAGACATAAAGAATGCACCAATGCATTAGTGTGTGAGTGCTCAAGGTCAATGGATGAACTGCTTGACCTGGCAAAGAGGTATATGACCCAAGAGAAGATAAACAAGCTTAAGTTCAAATCTTCTGAGGTCGACTAAAAGAAAAAGGAGAGAGACGCCCAGAAACATAGAGAAATGGGTCGATCTCCAATAAAGCATTTTCATTACTACACCCCACTGAACATTTTGATGAGAGAGGTCCTATTTTTCATTCAACATGACAATCTCCTCAAAAAATTGAGGAAGCTAACGGAGACTAAACTGATGAAAAAAATCAAAGAAGTATTGTCACTTTTATAAATAAAAGGGGCATGACACTAATGGATGCTTCAACCTCCAGGACAAAATCGAGAGGCTCATTATTCAGGGCTATTTCAAAAAGTATGTAGCTATAGATGCATAGGTTGAAGGGGGTAAAATCGACAGGACTCCCTATAAAAAAAGGACGATTAGCCCAAAGAGAGAGGACAAAGGAGAGAAACCCATCCACAAAGATCACCCACCTATTTGAAGAGTGATTGATATGATCGCAGGAGGTCCCACTAGGAAGGACTCAAAATCAGCCAGAAGGCAGACTCAGTGGAGGTTGGAGTTGATTAAAACCTTGCCTATCAAAATAACATTCCATTTATCAATGAGTGTAGAGCCCATCTCTTTTACTGACTGCAACTTGGTCCATCTAAAGGGAAAGAATCAACCACATAACTGATTACCCTATGGTAGTCTCTATTGAGATTGCCAACTTTGAAGTACGAAAGGTCCTGGTCGATAATGGTAGCTCATCCAACATCATATTTCTCTCCTCCGTCAAAAAAATGAACATAGAGTAGCTAAAATTTGAACTTGTGCGTACCTCTCTAGTCGGGTCTAGGGAGTCCAAAATTATTCCAGGAGGATCCATCAACCTATCGACATCATTTAGGGAAACACCCTAAAGAAAGACTTTAATGGTTAACTATCTAGTGGTTGATGCCCTATTTGCTTATAATGTTATGATTGGTCGGCTAACCCTAAATGATTTCTATGCCATTGTGTTGACCTACCACATGAAGATCAAATTCCTAACCCCAATGAGTATCGGAGAACTGTTATGTAACATCAAGAAGGCTTGAAGGTGTTACAATATTTTGGTCGAGTCAAGCAAGTAGAAGACTCAACCATAATTGAAGACCTTAGGAGACGCCTTTGTAGCAGAACCTGAGGAGACCCAGGCCAATAAAAAGAGAAAGCTAGAGGATACTCAGGTGGAGTCCATTGAAAAATTTAAAACTATTGAGCTGGAATAAGAAAACCCTGATAAGACAACTCAAATTGGGATAGATATGGGCCCCTCCACCTAAAATGCCTTATAGTTAATTTTCTAAGAAAAAACATTAACATCTTTACCTGGAAAGCATCTGATCTCTAGGGAATCGACCCCAGTGTAATTGTGTACCTCTTCAATATTGATCCCTCATATAAATCGATCAGACAAAAGATGAGGACATCTAACGCTGAGAGGACACAAATCATCGAGGAGAAAGTTAGAAAACTCCTAGATACATGTTACATTATCAAAATTTAATATCCTTTTTGGCTTTATAATATTGTATTTGTTCTTAAAAATGAAGGACAATAGCGTATGTGTAATGATTTTACAGATTTGAATAAAGCATGCCTTAAAGATCCTTACGCCCTACCTCGAATAGATTTATTAGTAGACTCCACTGCTGGTTGCAAATTGTTAAGCATGATGGATGCATTTCAAAGCTATCATCAAATAGTCATGACCCCAAAGGATAGGGATAAAACTTTTTTTGTTGTTCCCAATAGGGTCTATTGCTTTTTGGTCATGCTTTTTGGACTGAAAAATGTTAGAGCAACTTACTAAAGGCTAGTCAACTTTATCTTTAAAAATAAAATTAGCAAGTCGATGGAGGTGTATGTTGATGACATGGTTGTAAAGATAGAAAAGGCCCAGGACCATTTGCTAGACCTCAATCATACTTTTATAATTTTGAGAGCATTTAGTCTAAAGCTGAATCCGAACAAGTGTACGTTCAGGGTCTAAGGAGGTAAATTCCTAGGTTACATGGTCATCAGTGAGGCATCGAGGCTAATCCACTAAAGATTCAGGCTGTTCTCGACATTGCTCCCCTTTGAATAGTCAAAGATGTACAATGGCTAGTTGGAAGGATTATTGCCTTGGGCAAATTTATCGCAAGATTAGCAAATAAAAGCTTAACTTTCTTCAAAATTTTCAAAAATGCTAAGAAGTTGGGTTTTTAGTGGAATGAACAATGTGATCAGGCACTGGTCAAGTTGAAGCAG
The DNA here is from genome assembly GCA_014898725.1 of Jacaranda copaia. Taxonomy (NCBI): domain Eukaryota; kingdom Viridiplantae; phylum Streptophyta; class Magnoliopsida; order Lamiales; family Bignoniaceae; genus Jacaranda; species Jacaranda copaia. The sequence continues at coordinate 116,860 of JACGDI010005284.1, read as the reverse complement.
TACTTGTCCTCAACCCCTATGCTTGCAAAACCTAAACTAGGAGAGGTACTTCAGATATACTTGGTTATCTTCAAAGCATTGATCAAGTCGATCTTAGTCTCGACCAGAGATAGTAGTCATCGACCAATCTACTACTACAGTAAGTCACTTTAAGGATTAGAGCATAACTTTTTGGAAATCAAAAAATTTATCTTAGCACTAGTCAATGTAGCTCGAAAACTGCATCTATACTTTCAGTCTCTTGCTATGGTAGTGTTGACCAACCAGCCGTTAAAGTAAGTGTTGTTGAAGCTAGACACCTCTAGTAGGCTAACCAAATAGGCCATCGAATTGGGAGAGTTTGATATTACTTTACAGCTAAGAATAGTCATCAAATCACAAGTTTTGGTGAACTTCATTACTGAACGAGTTGACTTGTCGGAGAAAGGTGGGAAACCCTTCTTATCTGGACTTTGCATGTTGATGGATCGTTGACCACTTTTGGAGGGGGAATAGGAGTGGCTCTCTATTCTCTAGTAGTGGAGGAATATAATTTTACAATAAAACTTGACTATGCAATTACTAATAATGAGGCAGAATATGAGACCCTCCTCATTAGAATGAGAATGGCACTCGATTGAGGCGTGGAGCCCTTGATAGCTATCACAGATTCACAACTGATAGTAGAACAAGTCAAGGAAAATTTTGAGGCAAAGGATTCAATGATGAGCCAGGACCTAGTCGAGGATAGAAAACTACAACAATCATTCAAAAAGTTTACCCTTTATCTGGTACCCCGATCTAAGAATGAGTATATGGATGCCCTGTCTAAATTTGCTAGCTCGATAAGAGGTACAAGAGATAGGATAATTACATTTTTGGTCATTGATAGGCCATCGATTGGCCCACCTAAGGAGAACCTGGTTGTGAGCATTGAGGAGACAGTTCCTTCATTGTAAGATCCAATCAAACTCTACTTGAGTAATGGCACAGTCCCCAAAAATAAAAATGAGACTCAATGCCTTTGAGGACAAGCTGCCAAGTTTGTGCTCGATGAGCATGGCCAATTGTATAAAAGGACAATCTCTTGACCACCCCAAAGGTGTTTGGATCCCAACTAGGCTCATGAAATATTGTAGGATATCCACACATGCATGTGTGGGAACCATTCTAAGGGAAGGTCCCTTGCACATAAAATAATAAAATATGGATACTTTTGGCCAACTTTATTGAAAGACTCTATGGATTTTGCTTGAAGATGTACATCCTGCCAAGTTCATTTAAACCTATCGCACCAGCCTACCATGCCCATTGTCAATGTTCAAATTTCTTAGCCATTTAACTAGTAGGGGATTGATATTCTGGGCTCACTACCGAAGCCAACAGGTTAGCGAAAATTTATAATTATGGAAGTCGAATATTTTACCAAATGGATCCAAGCCGAGGCTGTTCCAAAGATAATAGACACAACTATTAAGAGTTTCATCTAGAAAAATTTCATCTGTCATTTTATCCTGCCTAAGATCCTTATTTCAAATAATGGGACTCAATTCTAGAGTAGAAGTACCAGAAGTTGGTGCGATGCCTTGGGAATCACCTAACACTTTACTTTAGTGGGCAATTCTCAATCGAACGACCAAACATAGGTGACAAACAGCGCGATCCTTGACCATTTGAAAGCAAGGATATAGGATACTGGCTTGGGCGGATGACCTCCTAGGAGTGTTGTGGGCATATAGAACAACTCCCTAAATAGCTATAGTTATAGCTTTTACAATCTGGTCTATGGGTCCGAAGCAGTCATCCCATTAGAACTCATATAATACACAGCTCGAGTCATTCACTTCCACCTACTCAGAAACACATTAGAAATAAAGCAAACCTCAAGACTATTGACGAGTGCAAGCAAGACGCTTACAATACTATGCAGTGCTGTAGGTCTACGATGGCGGAGAATTATAATAGAGAGACCAAGCTGTGTTGTTTTAAAGTTGGAGACCTCATTCTCAAAAAGATGGAAGTATCTAAAAATATTATCAAACTTGACCCAAAATGAGAGGGACCCTACACTGTTGTGAAGGTATCAAAACATAATGCTTGCAGACTTGCTAATACAAATGGGGATTAGCTCCCTCACCCATGGAATGCCATCAACTTGAGAAAATTCTACATCTAAAATTGTATTGTAATCGTCTTCATACTCTTTGGTATGAATAACATTCCAGCAATACTATTACCATTTGTTAGCAATATCACAACCGTATCTACCTCACACCATTCTAAATTCCAAGTCGAGCCTGTACTCGATGAATAAATAGCTCCATGCTGCCACTCAAAATCCAAGTTGACCATGTAGTCGATAAATAAGCAGCCTTATGCTGTCACTCAAGCTATTAAGTCAACTCCATCATCGAAGAACAAGCAACCTCTTTCTGCCACTTGAGTATCAAGTTGACCCAGTAGTCGACCCAAAAGCAGTTCCACGCTATCAAGTCTCGCGTTAACCCCACAATTGATGCAAAACCAAAGTTCTAAATCAACCATGCAGTAGACCCCAAACATCTACATGTTATAAACTTAAAAGCTTTTTAGCCTAAACTATATAATTGACCTAGTAGTCGATTAACAAGTCAGCCATAAAATAATGAAAATTGACTGTAAAGACGAGCACGCTTGGGCAAAACCATGCATATCTCTCAACACTAATAAAAAATCAACAATAAAGTTGTTGGATGTTGTGTTAAATTTTATAAATAACCAACATGGTTGTCAACTATTCACCCATGCAATTGTTACAGTAAAGTTTTATTCAACAAGAAACACGTGAAATCTACGTCATTCGACAACAAAGATGTAAAAAGATCTTTCATTGAATATAAGTTTCATTACAATCAAATTTCTACTACAAAAAAAGGAAGCAAAAATAAAGAAACAACATCAGAAGCAGCACATAAATGGGGCATCAACTCTGGTTCGACCCTTCCTAGTCACCTTCTGGCTAGTCTTGATCTGGTCCCGACATAGCAGACGTGAGTAGTTGAATGGCTTGCAGTGGTCGAGAAGGCCCCACGATGTCACTCATGAAGTTCGCTGAATGTAGCACATACTGTGTGATGTTGATCTGCTCCTCCTTTAGCTAAATGGTGAGGTCTTAGATGAAGGTAAATTGGTTCACTAACTCGTTTAGCCTAGCCTCAACCTCAGCCTATTTCTTTTGGGCTTCCGTTATTGGCTTAATTGAGGCATTTGTCGTGGTGTCTATCTCCCTAGCCTCATGGACCCTACCATTCTCAAATTTAGGGTAAGGTTGCAGCTTATCATCATGAGCAGGGCTTATTTTGGTCTTGTCCTTAAGCCAAAAAGCGTAACCTAAGCACTCGAACTGCTTAAATACCTTATAGAATGTGTCGCAAGCATCGTCGATCAATGTAATTACGCTTGTGTCCTATAAAGTTGGGCTCAATATGAATTATTCCATCACCTCCTATAGTATTATGGGGAGCTGTCGAGTGAAGGCCTCTCGAGCCTTCTCAAGTGCATCTACTCAACCCAAAGAGTAGCTTACGTGTAGGTCCAAATGAGCCTTTCTCAGCATAGAGTTTATCCGACTCTTCTCCTTAACCACCTGCATAAGTTATTGATCTTTGGAATTTAGCTGCTCCTTGAGGTCAGCCACCTCATTAGTTGGTCAACCTGGAGCTAGGAAGACTCGAGCTAAAACTTGAGGATTTCTACAGCTCTTCTCGATCAACCAAAGCCAGCTCTGCCTAGTGATAAAAGTTATACCCTAACTAGCCCGCTTGAAACATAGAGCATCGATAAAAAGTGTAACTGTCTAAAAGAATTTTACGAGAAACAATCAACCTCATATTTACTAGATTGCAATCGTAAGCTAGAGTTTTGAGTGCTCCAACTTGACTCAACTGTATAAGTCTCCACTGGTCCTTGGTGAAAAGCCCAGTGACCATCTACTTGAGGGCGTTGGGGCCCACCATCCTCGATTATCTAATAGAGGTTGAATTGATCATCTCTATGGAAGGGTCGAGCCCAAAGCAAGGTGATTCCAACTAGGGCAGTTGAAATAGCACCCCATTGCCACACTTGCTAAACAAGTCGTAGCCTGTCACCACCTTCTACTTCCCTTTATTGCTCATTGTCCTCTTGGGCATTGGACCTCCTTGCTCGATCCTTTATCTTTTGTCCTGACCCACAGTGCTATTTTGAATGCACTTCTCTAGGTGAGCGAGTTAGAGTTGAGGTACTTATTTGATCTGGGTCATGATAAGGGCAGTAGTTGATCGGGTCAAGGGTACAGGTTCCACCACAGTGACCTATCATCGAGCAATAGCTCGACAATGCTCCTCACTTCTTTGGGCTCTTACTGTAGCTTCTACTCGACTGCATGCTATCACTTCTTCTCAATCTGCTAACAAGGTATAATAAAAAGACCATCAAAATCAAGCAAAAAGAATAAAGTTATAGTTAACATAATCGACAAAGAGTACTACTTAGTTGATTGCCTGCGAGTAAGTTGAGCTCGGCTGGCGATAGACCAACCAACACTAGACATCTCTCCTTGGTCAAAATTGAGGCCTCTATCTGCCCGAAGTCGACCAGGTCCCTAATAAAGGTGTTGGGCCAATGCAGTGTTTAATTCCCTAGCATTTCCACATGCCCTCTCTACCAGCCCCTTTGAATATTAAAGTCCCCTGGCCCTCAAACATGAAAAAAGTATTTTTTCCACTCTTGGCCATACAAGGAGGAATAGGGTACTAGGAACTTTCGATGTAGGCATGCTATCAGGTAATAGAAGCTGGATTCTTCTATACTACCCAACTTTTAGGATATCAATAAATGAAATAAGTTTGAAAAGTTGGCAAAGGAGGCTAGCTAGTCAAAGATGTGCATCAGCACAGTAAAGTTATAAATGGTGGGAAAACAATTAGGAAGAAGTTGGGTTACATAAACCTCGAGGCCCACCAGGAGGTCGACTATGGCTTGAGCTAAAGGGAACCTAAGGCCGCACCTCAACCCCTCCTCGAACACCATTATGCATCTCCTAGAATGTTGATGCATCTTGCCCTGAGCCCTAGGCACCAGAAGCTCATACTCATCCGAAATGTGGAACATCTCTTTGATTCATACTAGGTTAGTCGAAGATATTTTGGAGACTATAATAATCAACCCCGTGATGCAGGGGCTCTATTGGGGCTAGTTTCACCCTCAGAGACAGGCCTTTTTCGTGCTCGAGCTGGTAGAGGTCAAGCTATCACTCGATGAACTATAAGAACTACTCTCATATGTGTTTTCTGATGTACTTTCAACTCTAGTCTCCCCTTGGAATGATACACCCTCAGGCCTAATGTTTTCACTATCTGAAGCACTAGATATTTTTGCAAAGAAAAATGAAGAAAAGCACAAATGGGCAAAAGAACTTATAGTGGATACCTTGAAAACTATAAGTGCAGAAAGGATTTAGAGAGCTTGGAAAGCAAGAACTTGACCAGAATAGATTTTAGAAAAAGTGTAAATTAGGTATCTCTATCCTCTATATTTATAGGCATCTGAACACGGGAACCCAAGTAACAGTAATAATTACATTGCCAACCCTTGGCGCTTCATATTCTGTGATATAACCAACGTATTAAATGAATAACAATTATCAGAAACCTTGATCGAATATTCAAAAATCAAGATTGAGTATTCAAAAACCACAGTCGAGAGGTCAAAATCCTAGTTGAATAAGTATAACCACCATAACTGCCATAACTGTCATTCAGTTACCTACTCCCGACTCTTGCTCATCAATAAGCTCAATCAGGATCGTGAGTTGGGAGGGCTCATGATATGAGATAGCCCAACAAGTTATCGATCTCAAAGAAGGCCCCAAGGCCCACTCAACATACACAATCGAATGTCGCTTCTAGACTAAGCTGAGCAAGATCACTCAACCACAATCTAGTCAAGCAAATTATTCCCGATCGTATTCCACGTAAAGCTTCAAGCCACTTGGTCTATTCAACCATCTCTTCGATCAACTGTTCTGTCTGTTTGACCATTGTCGATCAGAGTGCTCACTCCAACACTGATTCATATTCTTGCCGCATTTAATGTTCTGACAAGCAATTTGCCTCTACACTAATGGCGCATGCCACTCGGTACAATCTCTGCCACCAACTCTGCTACCATCCTTACCACCAACTTTGGCAGAGAGGCACCTACCGAGAGTATTGTTCACCCTGGAAATCAGAAGATGATACCACTTGAAATAGTATCAAGATTAGAAATAACCAATAACCCCCATGCAAAAACAAGAGCCATATATATCTGATAGGGGCATCTTAGATATATTACATACCAGGAGAAGGCAATAAAGACCTCACTACCAGCCACACTTTAGGTAATGCAAAATACACTATACGTTCCTATTCTTCTGTTCGATTACTCTATTTCGATCAGAACTAATTTAAGCGTCGGAGTGCCTTCATTGAGGGCACCTTGGCTAGTTTGACGCTTGTTGTTTATTGCAAATCTCAAACTTCAAAGAATACTGCTGTTGGATCATTTGACCTCTTCATTCAAATTAGCCCAAATATAACCCTTTTCACTAAATACAACTTTCAACCTCATCACAGTCATTGTGAATTAGTACATCTATGTTGACTATGTTCAGGGAAAAGATATGTGGCTGTGAAATGCCCAAAGAAATTAGGAACAGAAAAAAATTAAGAACGTGAATATCATTTGAATTAGTATGCCTTGCCAACTTCTAGTGAACTTACGTCGTATCCTAATGAAATCGGGTAGTGCAATGCTTCATTGTCAAAGGTAAAATCTAAGAATCCTATGATTATAATTTGGCCAAAACTTTATGTTGCTTTCGACCGAACTGGTGATATGAGTATTAGTTTATTGGAAGACGATCCCATGTGGTCACATTCTTGCATTAGCGGCCAACTCTTTTGAACCTATTTTTTGTTAAATTTATTTATTTATTTTTTATTTTTGTATACAACATTTTCCAATAATTTTTTTTAAATAATTTATTTTAATTATGTATATATAAAGTACAGCTTCTACGTGCGCTCAAATGAATGACGATCATACTTGAAAGATTCATAAAATTTTGGTTTTCTCAATTCTATCTAAAATTGTGTTCGAGAGTCCAGGAAAATCCATTATTTTTTTAGGCCAAAGGAGTATAGGAGAACAAAATAGGAAAATGGAAAAATAAACAATAAATTATACGTACATAGAAAATTAATGCGGGAATTTAATTTGAATTGATTTTAATTGTAGCTTGATAAAGCCCCACATGAAATTACAGTTCACCCAAATTTGCCCATCAACTCGAGGTGAAAATAAATACACGCATATTTATCCAAGAGCTGTAAATATATATCAGAAGATATATATATATATAGATATAATGATAGTGCCATGGCTAATCTATACGGCGGTGACTGTCTCGCCGGTGGAGGAAACTTGGGCTCCGGCGGTGGTGCTAGCAGGTTCCTTCTTGGATGCCATTGAACACTTCTCTTTTCTCTCGTCTTGGGTCATCTGTTGCTGCCTACACTCTAGACTGCAAAAAGCACTATCACCTCTAAAAGAAAAAAAGGATGAAATTTAAATTAATTACATTCTTGTATTTTAAATATATTCGATAATATATAATTTAACTGTTGTACCGTATCAAAATTAATTTGCAGACAATATCATATATAGAACAGAAAGTGTAACTTTCTTTTGAAGAACAAATAATATCACTTCCACACATCTTATAAAAGTAGCTAAATTAAGAAGATGACACATAGAGACACACACACACACACATATATATATTGGCATTCAATTCATTATGCAGTAAAATGAAACAACGAGAGCAGTAAATTGAGATATCCAGAAACCACCTCCCCTACCCCAAAAAAAGAAAAGCTAAACCAAAATGAAGCAGAATCAAAGGAAGGATTTCTCAGTAACTTACGTCAAGTTTCAAAAATTTCCAGAAAGGCAATTCTTTTTAGTAAGTAGATTTGAAGTTGGTACCAAATAATTTTCACATACATGCAGAGAAATAGGGTCCCAAGAAGCAAGCTAAGAATACTAGTATACTACAAGTATATGGTATATACATGTATATACCTGTACATGTAGATGTCGCGACCAGGGATAAGGCGGCGTTTGCAGAGGGAACAGACACTCAGGAAATGAGGAGTTCGGACCAAGTCCACCGAATTGCGGCGTTGTGGTCTGGGAGAGGCCGCGGCGGCGGAGGAGGATGAGGCCAAGTACCGTTGATCTAGCCCGGCGCCACCACCATTAAAAGGGTTGTGAGGATCAGACAGCTTATAGACACCTTCAGCGCCACCGTTGAAATCCAAGGTGAACTCGGTCATGCTTGAAGTCCTCTTCATCGGAGGACGTGCCCTCTTTCCTAACATCATCTTCTCTCCTTCCTCACACACACAGCACACACACTTACTTTTCTCTCTCTATACATATATCTCCTTCTTATGGTTGTAAACCTGTATACAGGTGAATTGGTTGTCAGAAGAAGAGAGGGGAGAAGTGAGGGTGGGGGATTGTTGAGAAGATAAACGGAGAGCCAGAAACGGAGGAGGAGATCTGGGCCGTTGATTTGGTTTCAGCGTGAGGATTTTGAGAAAGGTTGCATTATTGTTTGGAGGATGCCTTGTCAGCAATCTTTCTATTTAATTGCGATTTGTTAGGATTCATTGGAAATAATAATTATAATAAATAAGGAACTTACTTAGGAATTTTTTTCTTGAATCTTTACTTGTTCATATATATATATATATATATATTTATGACGTTGAAAACCGATCTACCTTCAGACATTGTAAAATTTCGTACAATATTTTATTTTTATTTTTTGGAGTTAATCCATACTTGATATATACACTTAATTTTTATTCTTTCCATTTAAATATGATTCATATTCAACTGATTTGTTCTTTTTCTTTATTTATATTTTTACACATGTTTATGTGAACAGTGAATTCGTTGGGTTCGAAATATAAATTTAATATATATAAAAAATAAGAGCAATATCATTAAATTAATAATTATAAAATTATTGAATTAATTTATTAATTAAATCAACCTTAAAGATATTTTTAGGCAAAAAGAAAATTCCAATCTGCCTCCGCTGTCAATGCGATAATGATCGT